>APFE030069643.1:34801-71881 GCA_000404065.3 Pinus taeda | reverse complement strand
TATTTATTGTTGAGAAACAGTGGAAAAACCCTTCACATTCCAAAACCTAACCCTGGAAGATGAAACACCGAATTGTGGGCCCCGTTTTTGGGTAAGTTGGTACATCAACTTCGCGGGGTCGCGAATTGGTCGTCTTATCTCCGTTTGACGCGCATGATAGCCCGTTGGAAAGATCTCTCCGAGGACTACGACGGAAAAGATGATTTTTAGTCACGAAAATCGCTGGCGGTAGATTTCCCAAAAAACGTCGTTTAGGGCCTCAAAACGGCTCCGGAAGTTTAGGACCCGAAAAACTGCTAAAAATAGTAAATTGTGCTATAATTAAGGAAACTGAAAAAAACTGCACGAAGCACTAGAGGGGATCCAAGTCGAATTAGCGAGTGGCCACCAATATCCACATGGATCACATATTTTATTAATGAATTTGCAACATTCTTCAAAGTGCCCACTTTTTCCAACAACACCTTCTTCTCTTTAATCATATTTCTCATGAAGTGATAGTAAACATCAATATGTTTTTTCTTCAGATGATAAGTTAGTTCTTTGTTTGGAAGATTGCACTCTGACTGTCACAAACTATAGAGGTGTAAACCTATTGATACAAACTTTGTAAGCACAAACCTATTTTTACAAACTTTGTATGAATCAACCTACAAGAGACATTAATTCCATCTATTGTAAAATTTGCAGGCCCCAACATATATGAGACATCAATCTCCTCTATTGCTATTTCTAGGCACCAACCTACAAGAGACACCAATTCCCTTTGTTGTAATATTTGTAGGGACCAACCTATAAGAGACACTAGTCCCTTCAGCTACTTTGTAGGAACAAACCTATGGGAGACACCAATCCCCTCTATTGTTTTGTAGGCACCAAATTACATGAGACACCAATCTCCTATGGAATTTTCTATGTATTCTCTTCTACAATAGTCCACTCTACTTCTCCGAATTTTGTGTAGTCACTTTATGTTATGTTTCTTTGAACCAAGTGTTTCCTTCAACTCAAGCATTTAACAGAGGAACTTCCTTCAACTCACACGCTTTGAAATTATGCTTTACCATGTTATCTACTCATAGTACTTCAATATGACTAGACACTTCCTTCAATCCCAATTTTTGAAAATGCATTATGTTCTAACTTGCGTAATATAACCAAGTGCTTCCTTCAACCCCATGTGATGCAGGAAAGTGTTCCCTCTGTGGACAAAGGCAACCCCTCTAGCCCTAGAGTGGGTCTAGTCACAAACAAGGACAGATCAACAATAGCTTTCCTTAAACAGTTAAAGTTGGAGGCCTACCTCAACCAGTGGTCGATGGAGTTCCGTTGCACTGCTCCAGCTTTCGTTTCCTTCTCCTCAATCAGTGATCAATGTGAAACAATGCAAAGGAAATACAACAAGGCACGTAACCAGAAAACAACAATGAACTATTTACTCACAAAGTCAAGAAGTCATGAGATATCAAGTACATTACATACAAGACATAGGAAAACATCATTGATTGCATTAATAATGAAATAAGAGTAAGCTTACAACCAAAGTCTTGATGTCACAAGCCTTCTCAGAGGGATCCAACCAGCATGTTCTTCAAGCATTCACTCTTTGAAGATGGATCTCCCAACATACAAGTCTCTCTCTCTCACTCACAAATCTTATATGAAATCAAGGGCACTTCACAACCTTCCCCAAACTAGCAACACTCTCACACTGAACACACTCACACCAACTATTTATCAAAGCACTAACATCACTACTCAAACTAAGAATTTTCCAACTAGTAACTAGTTGATCATATCAAAAGTGAGTGTTTAAATAGGAGAAGGAGTATCCTTGAGAGGTGGAAGAGAGAGCTTATCACCAAGGAAGGTAGCACAATTGACAGAACTGCCACACCAGGGAAGGAAGAGTGACACAAACTAGGCCAACATCTAGGTCTGGAGTCATCCAGAAGGTTGACTAGTGGAACAAATTCACCCAATCTGGATCATCGCGAGTACATCACAGAGCTTCAGGGCTGACATTGCTAATGAGCAGTGTAGCTATTCAGATCATCGCTAAAGGTCACAAGTAACCTCGCGTTGGGGCATGAAATCAGACCATCGTGGGAAGCAGATGTACTTCCACGCTGGCAACACGACTGGACTATTTATAAGCACTCTTCAGCACGTATCTTAAGCCCATAGTCGCGATGAGGCGGATAACTTAAGAAAAGTGGGTCAATTAGCAGCATGAGAGAGCATTTGTTCAGTATAAGCATGTGTGATTTGGACACATGACACAGTAGAAGGACTAGGAGTGAAGACAGTGACAAATTATTGTGTAATACCCCACTTTACAAACTTTGCATTTATAAAACCAACACTTTATGTTAACCATAATGAGCTATTGCCGCCAGTTCATAATCAGCAACACTCCAATGCGTATTTACAATATTCGCACACAACCTTGTGTTATACCCAAGTGTTTACCATACTTTGGAACATTGGTGCGTCCTTCAATCCCAACATTTCAATACTTGGTGTTCATACATTTTAGCACCATATCATATGCCCATATAACATGTCTAGGCATTTTTATATCAATATATGGAAGAGCTTCTTGAAATCTTTTTGCACTAGAAATACTTCCAAATCCAACTTTTCTTGATCCTTTAGATGTGTTATCACTTAAGAAAAAAAAATTCTAAATTCTGAACATCAATTCAATTCCAAGGATTGATGTTAGTCTTGGTCTAGTCTTTCCATGGTTGTTTTAGAGTCTAAGATCTAGAAGAGAGTCTTGTTGGTGTGGTCAAATAGGGTCAATACTTTGTTCTTGCCTATCAGTGGTCCCACATCACACATAAATTCCATGTGTCGAAATTGTTTCAAGGTTCTCATGCGCTACGAAACTATCTAGGAGTTTTCGTAGCACAAAACCCAGTCTGGGAGTTTTCATAGTGCAAAACCCAGAATTTTCACTGGCTGCGCTACGAAATCGGGGATTCGTGCAGATCCGTCTCAAATCTCATCTAGTTGTCAAATCTATTAGAATCTGTTAATCTTACGTCATCGATTTTCAGTCCATACACCTTGCCTATCACATTCAACCTCTCATTCTCATCATTAGGGTCATTAGGTGTCTTGGTACGCTCAAGTTTCAAATCTCAAAAAAGGAGCCAAGTATTTTCAGTTATGATTATGTTTGGGTTCATGCATGAGAAGCAAATTGACAAGCGTTCAATCAAAATTCTTTGAAGTTCAAGTGAGGCAGCTTTTCTTATCCATTTCAAGCGAGGAAGTGATCGAGATTAAGACGGTGTAAGCTTTTTCAATCTTTATTTTGCAGAAATTCCATGGAGGTGTCTACAGAAAGGAAAAATCATAGGTCAAGAAGGTGTTTGAGGAATGAGCCTGAAGGCTTAGATGTTATCCTGAAGAACAATGAAGTTGAACGAGCCTTCCAACAGGTTGGCTGTTGGAGAGTTTTGTGAGAAACTTCAAGGAGGCCACATGCAAGTCACCAAAGAATTTACTTTAAATTTCACAAGATTGAATTCGAAGGTTGGAGTGCTTGAATTACCAATCTCTCCAAAGGTTATATCTGCAGCCACTGAAATTCCAAGGGGATAGGAGAGGTAGTTTAAAAATTACAAGTTTGATATGACTCCTTGCAAGGAATTCTTGAAGCTAGAGTTCATTGATTCAGATTTAAACAAGTCAGTGCCCAAGAGCTTTGTCAAAGACTCATATGCCAATTTACTTACCTGCATATAGAGATACTTCACCTGTGAGGGGAGGTATCATAAGGTGTATTCTTATCACTTTAAGCTTCTACTTCATTTCACTGGAAATATATCTCTGGATTTACCCTTCTATTTGTTTCATAGCCTAGGCAAAATGTGTGACAAGGTTCAGTTGAAGAAGCAAGCATGTGAGACCTCGTTGTTTCATCATTGCTTAGTCAAATTGATTGTTTTGCATGAGCTCTAGAAAGTAGATAGGGAGTGGTCCATTTTCTTGTTTATGTTTGGCTTTAAGAATGAGACTGGTCTCAACCCTCAGGCTACGAAGATTTTTTCACCAGCAGTTAGTCATCGTGAAGAAACAAGATCAAGGAGATTCATGAAATTGAAAGCTAGGAAACAGGTAAAGGAGCCCATGAGACCACTAGTAATCTAAGACACACACCAACAGTCACAAAAAAGGAAAGGTCAGATCAAAGAGGGTGTACAAGAGCAATCCACAGGGGAAATGGCCCAAAGAAGAGTAACCAGGAGCCAGCTAGCTAGAGAAAAAGGTAAGACAATGGTTATTGAGGGAAGCCCAGTTTCAAAAGGAAGTTTGAATGATTTGCTTCAAGCTATTAACATTGAAGAATCCCCTCTGGTTTGAGCAAACTTAATAGAAGCAGGTAAAGGCAAAACCAAAAAAAACAAAACCTATATAAAGCTCAAATTTGATGATCAAGCTTCTGAATTTGTTTTTAAGCCAAGGAGACCTGTGACAAGGCATTCAAAATAGATACAAGAGGTACTACCAGAAGCAATTGAAACATGGGAGGTAGAAAAATTTCGTGAGGAACCTGTGGTTTCATGAGAAACATCATCACAGTTGCATAAAAATGACAGAGGTAAGGCAGTTATCTCTCAACAAGAGGAATGTAGTTTTGAAGAGTTGAAAAAGAAATTGAAGCTGGCAAATCTTGAAATTGCCAAATTGAGAAAAACCTCAAGGAAACATGCAATCAAGGAAGCTTATTTTAACAAAATGGAGGCTCTGTGGGAAGATAAAACAATTTCAATACCCAAAGTGGTCAGTTGTCATGCTCAATACTTCTTTTTTTGCTGAAGCAAGAGACGATCCTTCTATTTCATTGATAAAAAAAAAGTTACATGATGTACAAAAAAACCATCCATTTACATAGATTCAGGAAAAAAGGGTTCCCTACCAAAGACAAACCCCCCACCCAACACCAGAAAGCACCATACCCAAGAGAAACACGGACTGAAAGGTTACAAGATTCCCCAACCACTAGGGAAGCTCTAGAAATTCCACATCCCCCTAAGCGAACAAAAAATAAAAGTCACCCTCGACCATACATTTCACGTGAACAACAAAAGAGGGAAAAGCACGCCCACAGGACAAGTGGAGACAACCAACTTGGCCCCACAAAACCACACGGACAATCCAAACCATAGATCAAGGCGGTAGGATCCAACGGCCAGGAGCCAAATTGCACGACCTAAAATAACTGAGCGATAGTGTGCGATGGAGGGTGGTTTCCAAATCCACCCCCCTGCCACGTGGTGGATGCCAAATGGAATCGCTTCCAAAACAACAAAACTGTTAACCGCTCAAGAGTCATGTGATCACTAGAAAACCGGCTACGGTGTGGTTTTCCTTCCCGAAAGTGGAAAGAGGGTAAATTTTGTCTGCCGGTAACAACCAACCTCTCGTTCCACCAATTATTTCTTCGGGACTTGAACCCGAGACTATTCCTATCTGGGATTCGACCCCTCTTGTTGCCGTTGAAAAACTGAGGACTTCAGTCAACTTACTCTGGGGAGAATCGAGGCCAAACTTTTCTTTCCTTCCTTCCAAGTGCATATTGAAAGTCAATGGTTGCTCTTGCAGGGAAAATTCATTCTATGCTAGTCACCCTGGCCCAATTACGAAAAAATTCTCTGTCCTCTGTAGCTTGTTCGTCGCAGAGGGTTTTTAATTGACTTTGAGACATCTCCTGCCATTTCATCGTAATCCCGCATTCTGCATTGTTCACACCTTGGTTGGCCAGAATGTCCGCTAGCTTATTGGCATTTTGTCAAACATGGTTGAAACTAACAAATCAAAGTCCCTGAAGGTGTCCTTGAATTCTTTGGTAAACCTAGATTAGTATCTAGTGATTTGAGACTTTCTCCGGCCTGGAACCACAACTGATTCTTTTCATAAAGTTAATGGTTATCTCTAAGTCCGCTTCTATAATGACATTTGAGCCATGGTACTGAATCAGAAACTCTATTCATTCCTCCAGAGCCATTAATTCAGCCATACTATTGGTGGATCTTCCTAAATGGCAGTGGAAGATAAAGATAATACCTCCTTCTTCATTTCTTAACACCCCT
Organism: Pinus taeda; assembly: GCA_000404065.3. Lineage (NCBI taxonomy): Eukaryota > Viridiplantae > Streptophyta > Pinopsida > Pinales > Pinaceae > Pinus > Pinus taeda. Next base: position 65,774 of record APFE030069643.1, on the reverse strand, counting down.
CCATAACCAACTGTTCCCGGATTGCCTTTTGAAGCACCATCAATGTTGTATTTCAGATAGCCTTCTAGTGGAGGATGCCAGATATCCTTCTCTATATTCATTACTATTTCCTTCATGTTTAGGCCTTGGGGAATAATCCCTTGCACTCCTAGTTGCCTGAGAGTTCTCAACTCAGTCTTTGAGGGGGGATTCTTGGGGTGATTGCAAACTGTGGTGCTAACTGTCTCCTTGAGCTGTTTCAAGATCAGATCGAATAATCGATGAGGGATGGTCTTTTCATCCTTGAAAATTATTTTATTCCTTTCTTTCCAAACATTCCAGATAATGAAGCTAGGCGTGAAGGCCCAGGCCAAATTAAGGAACTCATTGTTAGAAAATTATATATTACGGAGCAATGGAACACATGAAATAATGCATAAATATAAACACAGAAAACACACAAAACAAGAGAGACACAGATATACGTGGTTCACCCAGTTTGGGCTACGTCCACCTGAATAGCCAGTCCTTTCTTTTTATTATTCATGTCAAAATGAAGAGACACAACCTACAGCAAATCCGCTGTAATATCCTCTGTCTTCTCTCACAGTCTCACCTCTATGTTTCTCGCTCACACAGAATACACGTCTATCTCACAGCCTCAAATACAATGCCCTCATACAAAGAGAGGGGGTTGCCTTCTAGGGCAAAAAACCCTAAACTAAACATAAGTTCTACCGTCAGATCATCCGCCTAATGAACGGCCCAGATTGACTAGAAATTACTATACTTTTACAAGGCAATTTTACAGCTGTTTTTAGCTTCGGGGGCACAGCCGCCCCCCCTGGACCCCCCCTGCAGCGAATATTTTACGGGTAGCGTTGCCGCCCCCATTTTGAACTGGGGTCCAATGTGGCGGTACTTTTGAATATAGAAGATAATCAAGCTCCACACCCAACACTCATTCTCTGTGTATTTTCTTCTCCATTTGTTTAGGGTGTTTATGATACTTCCTTTGTCCCTATCTGTCTATTGGAAAATGGAAGCGAAAGAATCCCATAGCCAAGAGGTAAAAGTGTAGCTGTTGAGAATGTGCTCCATTGTCTCCTCTTGCTCTTCACATAGCTGGCATCTGGAAGGCCTATAACACCCCTCTTCCTAATGTTGTCCCAAGTCAAGATTTTATTTTGATGAACCAACCACATGAAAAGCTTGATCTTCATCCACCCTTCGTGTCTCTAAAGGTGCAACCAAGTATTGTCCGAAACCCTAGAATCTAGCCCAAGGAGAATACCTTTTGCTTCCTTAAGATTAAAGGCGCCTTTATTGTTGTTACCCCATCTCAACTGATCCTGCCGCTCTATTACCAATATTATCCTTTGTTTTAACAAGTTTCTAAGTGCCTCTGCTTTTATTTTCATGGGGCTGCCATCTCTGCAATCAATGTTTCTCCAGCTTCTCCACTTTCCCACGTTATGAGAAAGATCCCAGAAATCCTTTACTTTGTTTAACCCTTGGGAATCTGTTTCCTGCTTGACGCTTAAAAATTCTTCATTTAACAGCGTTGTCTCTTGTTTCCATTTGTCCTCCCAAAAGAGTGCCAAATCGCCTGCTCTGATTTCCCAGAAACTTTTTTTTGGTACTAGGCTTCTGTTTTCCCAGGCTTTATTCCATATGTATGAGCCCTTTATGTTTCCATACATTCTTATGAGATCACTAGTGTGCCAGGAGCTGGCATATTTTTCTTTCTAGATCCTTTCCCAGTGGGCTTTTGGTTCTTGAACCCATCGCCACCAAAGCTTGGCTCCTAGAACTTTACTAAGAATCTCCTGATCATCTAATCCTAGACCCCCATGGCTCTTGGGTATATAGATTTTATCCCAAGAAAATAGGGCCCATTTCTTCCTTGTTTCCTCCTTACCCCAAAGGAAATCTCTTTTAATATTCCTGAATTTCTCTAAGACACCTTTGGAAGCTGGAAGGGTAGATAACATGAATACCAGAATTGATTGCAAAATAGCCTTTGTCAACACCAACCTGCCAGCCAGGTTCAAGGTTCTGATGGTCCAATTTTTGACTTTATCTTGCATCTTATTGAGCACCGGTTCCCAGATACTCTTGTGCATTGGTTTGGCCATGAGAGGAACTCCCAAATACTTTGAGGGAAGGGAATCCCTTTGGAAGCCAAGAATTCTGGAGATATTTCTCTGAATAGAAATGTTAGTGTTAAAGAAGAAGATTTTGGATTTAGAGAGATTGACTTCCATACCTGTGGCTATGGAAAAATCATTAAGGATTTGATGGTAGGCTGAAGCTTTTTTACTGTGGGGATTCCCTGAAGCATGGTATCCTCTACAAAATGTTGGTGAGTCAGTGCCTGGCCATTTTCTGTTAATTTAAGGCCCTTGATCATGCCCGAGGCCTTGGCATTCTTAATGGACCAACCAAGTCCTTCCATCATGAGGATGAAGAGAAAGGAAGAGAGTGGGTCTCCCTGCCTGAGGCCTCTAGAGGGAATGAAGATCTCTGAGGGAGAACCATTCACCAAAATTGAAAAGCTGGAAGAAGTCACCAGAGCCATAACCCATCTGACCCAGTTGTGATCAAACCCAAAAGCAGTGAGAACCTTCTTGATGTAAATCCAATTCACCTTGTCATACACTTTGGCAATATCCAATTGCATGATCATTCCAGCTTGCCTTTTGCTGGTTAGCGTGTGAACCATCTCATGGGTTTGAATAATATTATTTAAAATTTTTCTGCCCTCCACATAGCCTGATTGTTCCTCTGACACTAAAGAAGGAAGTAAAGGTTTGAGTCTGTTAGCCACTACCTTAGATATTATCTTGTATACCACATTACATAAAGCTATGTGTCTGTACTTATCTGCAGTTTGAGCTAAGTCCTGTTTGGGGATCAGGGAAATGAAGGAGGTGTTGAGGGCTTTCAGAATAGTTTTGTCTCTCCTGGAATCCTCCACGACATTCAAAATATCCTGTTTCACTATATTCCAACAAGCTTTAAAAAAATCCACATTGAAACCATCCAGGCCTGGTGCTTTGCCATTCTACATATCATTGAGAACCTTGCTAACCTCCTCTTCAGTTATTGGTCTATTTAGGTTGAAATTGTCCTCTCTAGACACCAGCTTCGGGATATTCCTTGTAATTTCCTTGATGGATTGTTCCATGTCTGAATTTTTTTCTCGAGTGATGCCTCAGAAATGTTGGACCAGAACCGCTTCGATATCCTTATGAGTGATCTGAAGCTCCCCCTCCTCATCCTTTATCAAGAGATTCTGTTGTATGCTCTATTAGCGATAGTGTATCTGTGGAAAAATCTTGTATTACGCTCTCCTTCTTTGAGCCATCGAACTCTAGACTTTTGCCTCCAAAATATTTCCTCCTGTTTGCATAAATTATCCCATTCTTGATGGTGTTTATCAGCCTTATCACTTTTAACTTTGTCAAAACCATCTTTGATCAGTGCCTGGTTGAGTTCCTGAATTTTGATTTCCACTGATTTTTTGTCCACGAAAATGTTACCAAAATCCTTCTTGTTCCATTCTTTGAGCTAAAATTAATGTGCTTTAGTCTTTTATGAAGGAGGAACATTTTTTATCCCTGTAACTGCATGTCTTCTAAGCACCATTTTCCAATGTTACTAATGAAATCCGTGTGGGAGAGCCAGATATTCTCAAATCTGAAGGGTCTGTTCCTAGGAGAATCTATACCTTTGATTTCCAATTGAATCAGCTAGTGATCTGAGCCTCCAAAGGGGAGAACTCTTGCTATTATTTCTTTATCTATAAGCATAAGCTCCTCTGATATCATAAACCTGTCTAACCTAGAGGCTACATGTGCCTCACCTCCTCTTTTGTTGTTCCAAGTAAAAAAGCCATTGCTCATTTCTGAGTCAACCAGTTTCATATTATCTGTGAATGATTGGAACGCTAAAGAATCTTTGCATAGCACTCTGGTGCCTCCTTTTTTTTTCCCGAAAGAGATTTGATCATGTTAAAACCCCCTCCCATGATCCAAGGAATTCTAGCCTATCTGTTCCTAAGATCCATAAGGAAGTCTAGCAATTTGAGTTTATCATCTACTCTTTGAGGGGCTTAAACATTTGTAACCAGTAAGGTATCTGAAACCCCCACTAGTTGAATAACCATTGATAAATAATTTCTAGATGCCTCTGCATCTATTATGCTGACTTTTTGGGGATTCCATAGAGTGAGAATGCCCTTCACCGTGTTCTCTACTTTAACTTCTAGAAACTCAAATCTATTGAGCCATTTGCTATGGATTTGTTTTAATTTCTGAATGGAGCATTTTGTTTCCTGGATAAAGATCATATCTGGCATTGCTTGTTTCATTCTATAACTAAGCATTCTTTGTTTTCTTTTACTACCAGGACCTCTGATATTCCAAGATGTGAACTTCATTATTAAAGTTTTGTAAAGGAGTAGTTGGTTAGGTCTTTCATCTTACCCGAATCTATCATGAGCTTTCCACACTCCATTAAGAGCTCATTCTGCTTTTTCTTGCCCCTCTTCTTTCCTGGATTTCTAGTAACTAATCCTGGAGTTGATTTCATTGTTTTCACACCTCTGTACTCCTGCTTGTCAATGGTTTTTCCTTTTTCAAACCCCCTTTCCTGAGTTTTCCATAAAAAAAAATTGTTGTATTCTGTTGCATTCTTCTTGAGGTAATGAATCTATCCCTCACGTGGTTCCTTGCATCAAGAACCCTTCTAGATCCAGGTGTTCCTTATCTAGGATTTCCTGAAGTTCATGGTCCTCTAGATCTAATTCACTCTAGGTCATTTCCTGATCCATCTACAATTATGTTTCACTCGTTATAATATCTTTCTTATAACCAATGTCTTGTGTTGGGTTGTAGTATTCTTCCTTCTCCTTTTCAATAGGTCCTTCCCCCATAGATTGGTCTTCTTTCGTACTTTCTTCATTCTCTTCCAGTGCTTGAAATTTATTCTGACTGACCCTTTTCCCCTCATTATGTTGTTGCCTTGGTCCTTTTTTACCACCTTTTCCTCTACTTGCCACTTTGTGAAATCTTTCTGTGTCCTTCATTGTATTAGATTTGCTCTTGTTGTTTGCTTTACTAAGAGGGCAGCCTCTGAACAGGTGTCCATGTTCGTGGCATCTACGGCACTTGAACGAGATATGATCATAGTCCACTGTTTGTACCCATTCCTCATCAAAAACTTCCAAGATAATTTCATCCGGAAGAGCTCCTGATAGATCCATTTCCACACAAATCCTTGCAAAAGAAGTATATTTTCCTCTTCTTATGGCTTCTGAAGCTTTCACAAAACGACCTAGTTTGTTGCCTATGGCAGCAAGCGATTCAGTTTGCCAGTAATCAAGAGGTAAAGAGTAGAGCCTTACCCAGACTGGTACCGAAGTGAAAGTCTCCCGCTCTGGAACAAAGTTCATCATCCAAGGCCGCATGTAGAGGCCAGCTGCTGCATAAAAGTAGGGTCCTCCTTCGAATATTTTGTCTTTGTCTTCAATATTTGTGAACACCACCGTGAAGAATCCCTTTGACCCAAGATATCGACCGATGCTTCCTTTGGGTTTCCAGTGATACTTGATCCACGTTTGTAAAGCCTTTTCAGTGGGTCATAAACCAATGAATTTACAGATAATAGCGTAAGTCCCCATGTGTTCCCTGTGCGCCTACAGAGCAGGATCATTTAACACTACTCTAGCAGTAATCTCCATTTTGGGTCTGCAAGGTCCCTTTTGTTTTTTGTCTCTTGTTCCTTGGTTTTTGTCTTCTTCCTCGTCCTTTGTGCTACTGTTTTCCTTGGTTCTAGCCCCATTTGTCTCCTTTTCATTATTTCTATTTCCTTCCTCTGCAGATCCTCTGACATTACCCAGAGTTGTCTTACTTTTGTTGGCAACGACGTCTTTGTAGGAGGGAGTGGAGCTCCCTCCTCTGCAGCCCTCCATTAGGATCAAGCTCTTTAACTCTCAGAAACCCTAGCTGTGCGCTCCTTCGTTTATCCTACATGAATCCCAAATCTTGGTTTATTAAAAGCATTTACTAAAATGTTATGTCATGCCCAATACTTCACCTGGACAGTCCCTGCAATAAAAGAAGCAAGATACATCAGAAAGGTCAATGCAAAATTTAGAGCTGGGATCAAAATTATGAAGAGGAAAATCGAAGATCTGAAGATACAACTAAACCAACCTAAAGGCCATCCTCAGCTAAGAAAAACTACATAGCAAGTAAAGGTAAATCCTAAATTTTGATATAGACTACCTTTTGAAGTTTACCTTGAAGAATGGTGTCAGTTTATTTAATTTGAAAAGCGTCATGGCATATGGAAAAGCCATTTCAAAGGAAAGAGGGCTCAAGGAAATTAAATTTTGGCCTTAAACTGTGTTTTTGAAATTACACAGCAGTTTCGTCGTGTGCTACGAAACTGCTGTAGGTGATGCCTAATGCACAGCGGTTTCTTAGCGCACTACAAAACTGATGTATCTGCATATTATGATTTGGTGGGCCAATATTGAGAGACAAAAGTAAATCTTTTTGAAGAAGGGTTTCTGAAAAGGAGTATTTACAAGGTGTAAACATCTAACAAGGGCAAAACAAGTAAAGGAAGGACATCTATGAATTCTAAGCTCTATGTTATGAAAGTGTTCATTATTTCGTAGCTAGTATTGTTCATGATGCTTCAGGTAGCATTAAAGAAGTTTTTGTCTTACCACATGTATATTGGCAAGGTACACAACATATTGAAAACAAGATAATCCAATGCCTTTTCATATAATTAAGAAGAACAACAGGGATAATAGACTTCAAAGATACTTTTGGAGACCAAAGGCCGAAAAACAGGAACAACTTCCTAATTTCCAGGAACAGTAAAAGGAAGAGTTATCAAAGGTCAGCAGGGAGTTTAAAGCCACCACCAAAGCTAAACTGAAGAAAGCCACTTCTTAGAGAACGATTTTGAATTGTAATCAATGCTACTACCAACATGATGAGGAGTTACACTCCTAATTGTTTTAGGTCTCTAAAACTTCCAGTTAACAATCAGTTACATTAAATAGTTAGTTTAAAGTGTCAATAGGTGTTATAGTAGGAAGAATTCGAATTCCCCTCATGTTGGAGGAGGAATCTAAGTCATGTAATGAACTCTATACATGGGAGAAAATCTAATGTATCAAGGGTTGGAAATTTTCAGAGAAACTCTCATATTATGCTTTGTGTAAACTATGTTTTAAGTAATATAGTATTTGGCTTTGCTTCTCAGGAATCAGAAGGAATTCAATGTTCAGAATGTCTTGTATTGTCCTCTTCTCATTATTTATAGTGGTATGAATGTGTGATTACTTAGAAATCAATGATTCTGCTCTAACTTCCTTCATACATTTATGAACGTGTGTTGTCCTATATGTTTCTGATGTATTCTCCATGTGTTGAATTCTAGATGCCCTGACTTCCATGTAAAGCTAACATTATTGTCATACTGAAACATTTTTGACTCCATAAGCCTAATGAATATTTTCTAATTGTGTTTCAACCAATTACACTTCTTCATTTGTTTCATAGAGTTAGCCATCTTATTCACTATCAAAATCTTTAATCTAGTGAGAGAGCCCTCTCAGGTTGAGGAGGCTAAGCCTCAGCCAAAAGTAGGTTTGAAAGAGTTACTCAAGGTCTACCTGATTCGCAGTCTATTAGGGGTTGATTTTGTGATAACATTTAATCACCAATTCAGAATCTCCAAAAACAGAAATGTTTCTAGCCTTCAACTTTAACAAAACTTCTAAGCCCAAAATCAGAGATTCGTATTCAACCATATTGTTTATGCAATAAAAGTTTAGTTTGTAAGAGTAAAACTTACTTTCATCACTTGGACTTGTGATCCAAATTCCAGCTCCTGCCCCTTCCTTTCCTGCTGATCCATCAAAGTACAATGACCACCATCTCATTGTTTCTTTCTCATCTTCTTAATGATTTTCTAAAGCATCTCCTCTAATCCACTATCAACTGACTCATTGAAAATGATGGTCGATCTAAGTCTAGTATAAAATGAATAAATAGGAAAATTTTGAGGTTTGTCTTTGCTACTTACCATATAGGCCATTCTGGTCTCCTGATACAATCTCCTTTCCTCACCAAAAACAGGGACGGTAGCATAGTTAAGGTCCATCTGCATTGTGCCTTTGATTTTTGTTGCCCACGATCTTGACAGCAGCATCCCAAATTTTGGCAGAATGTCAGCCACAACAATGTCCATGACAATTGTCTTTGCTGGGATTTGCGTTAGACCAACAACAACATCTTTAATTAAATCAATGCATTGGACTCTTTTTGAATCAAAAGAGAATAAATCCTTATATGGTCTTGTTACCTGTAATCCTAACCTTTCCCTGATTACATTGGGCATAAGATTACGAGATGCCCCTGAATCCAACATAGCATTATGTAAGGTAATATCATGAATACTAATGCTTACATAGAAAGGAGAAAATTATTCATTCTAATCATCTTCAAGTCTTGGACCCAAGTATATAGTAGGATTATCTTCTTGTACATTTAAGATATCAGCAGCTCTTGGTTGTGAATTAAGCATCTCTACAATCTTACTTCTTTATTTATCTACCTTGAGAATTTCACTAAAAGGGACTGATATTTTGATTTTAGCAATTTCATTCTCAAGGTTAAAAATAGAAACAACTTTCTCAATTTCTTTAGTAGGATATGGAGGTTGAATGTCCTTTTTACCAAGTGGAGAATCATTCTTACCCTCAGCATCCTTTGGGTTGTCCTTCTTGGCTTCAACAGCCTTTGGAGCATCCTTCTTAGGCTGTGTTTTGCTTGCAGTAATTAGCACATTTCTATCCCTCATATTGTACTCTTTTTTTCATTTCAAAGATAACATGCTGATAACCATTTAAATAGTCTGAAGGCTCCTCCCCTTGTTTGGTCAGACTGGGCTCATCATGTTCTTCCTTAGTCAAGAAAATCCCTGACATTTCTTCATCAAGACAATGGATGGATTCTTCAGGAATTTCAAGCTCATCTTCTTCATCAACCAAGTTCTGCTGAAAAGGAGGTCTCACTGGAGGATCAAGCTGTTGATTCCTATTTTCTCTTGGCCTTTGTTGGTTTTGAGGTCTCCTAAACTGAGGATTTCTAAATTGAGGCTCCTACTGCATAGGAGAAGCAGAGGTATTTCCAAGAGCCAACTGATCCATCAACTTCTCCATGGTCTTCATCATTGAATCAATATTATCTTCTGGAGGTGGAGAGGAAGGTTTCTCTTCTTCTTTCAATTTAGCTTTTCCCATCTTTTATTTTTTAGCAGCAACCATGTCTACTTCTACTTCTATTGCATCATTTTTCATATCAGCAAGTGTAGTAGAGTCTCTTGCTCTAAGCAACAGAGAGAAATCAAAATCAAATGCTTCAGCATATCTCATTTGTGCTAAAGCTTCCGGAGGTTTTAAACGAGCTGGGATGGAATTAAACACTTTGTTAAACCTCTTTGAGAAGTTTTGAATGGTCTCATCAGGTGCCCTTATAAGATTGTTGTATTCAAAAAGAGCTTGAACTGGATTAGTTCTATTTCCCCACTTCCTTAGAAAGCTATCTTCAAACTTTACCCAATTATGAATGCTTCCATCTGGGAGGGCTTTAAACCATTTTCTAACTTCCACTATAAAGGTTTGTGCAAATAATCTTAGCTTCACATCCTCATCATCAACTTCCTCTCTGTCAGCAAAATCATTGAATTTATCTACATTTCTGCTGTGATTTCTTCATCACCACCCCATGTTGGAATTCTTGCAACATATTTTCTAGGAAGGTCATGCAAAATAGTAGGGAGTGCTAGTGGAGCATACCTAGCAGGTATGACCATGATTAATGGAGTAACAGTGATGATAGTTACCAAAGGGACAGAGGAAGCAGAACTGATATGAGGAGGATTACTGGGTGTTTGAAAACCACTAGGACTAGTAGAAGCAGAGGATGAGGTGTTGATATGAAAAGGACTACTTGGGCTTTGCAAACCAGTGACAAATGTACTCCAATTGGGAAGGGGTAAACCAACTTTAGATTTAAGCAATACTTCAAAAGGATCAAGTTCTTTTAGTTTATCTAAGTCTTCCCTTTCTAACAATAATTCACAAGTAACTACTTCCCAAAATTCCTCTTTATCCTTTTGTGATACTAAGGATGAAGACTCAATTCCTCTTTTTTACAAATATAAGATAATTCTAATGAGTTCTTCTTCATTTTCTAATCTAAACAACACCTCATGAATTTTGTCATCAACTATTTTGTCCTCAGGACTTCTTGAAATTTCAAAGAGCAAAGATTTTGAATAAGATGGGGTACCTGATGTTTCTGTAAATCTTTGTTTGCTCCTTGAAAGAGTGTTTGGATTGTCCAAAGGAGTAGGTGGATTTGGGTCAGGATTGCTCTATGTGTATCTCCCTCTTGAATCCACCTTTTAAACTTTTTGAAAATGTATGGAGTCACCAAGGTAGATTGCAGCCTCGAAAAGTTTTATGAGCTCCTGCTACCTTCAAAAGTTTAGCTTCTTAATTTCGGAAATGAATAATCTTCAGGCTCCCAGCAGACGCACCAAAATTTTATCAAAAAATCAGCCCCTGATAGACTGCTAATCAGGTAGACCTTGAGTAACTCTTTCAAACCTACTTTTGGTTGAGGCTTAGCCTCCTCAACCTGAGAGGGCTCTCCCACTAGATTAAAGATTTTGATAGTGAATAAGATGGCTAACTCTATGAAACAAATGAAGAAGTCTAAATGGTTGAAACACAATTAGAAAATATTCATTAGGCTTATGGAGTCAAAAATGTTTTAGTATGACAATAATGTTAGCTTTACAAGGAATTCAAGGCATCTAGAATTCAACACATGGAGAATACATCAGAAACATATAGGACAACACAGTTTATAAATGTATGAATAAAGTTAGAGCACAATCAGTGATTTCTAAGTAATCACACATTCATACCACTGTAAATAATGAGAAGAAGATAATACAAGACATTCTGAACATTGAATTCCTTCTGATTCCTGAGAAGCAAAGCCAAATACTTTATTAGTTAAAACATAGTTTACACAAAGCACAATATGAAAGTTTCTCTGAAAATTTCCAACCCTTGATACATTAGATTTTCTACCATATATAGAGTTCATTACATGACTTAGATTCCTCCTCCAGCATGAGGGGAATTCTAATTCTTCCTACTATGACACCTATTAACACTTAAAACTAACTATTTAATGTAACTGACTGTTAACTGGCAGTTTTAGAGACCTAAAATAATTAGGAGTGTAACTACTCATCATGTTGGCAGTAGCATTGATTACAATTCAAACTCATTCTCTAACAAGTGGATTTCTTCAGTTTAGCTTTGATGGTGGCTTTAAACTCCCTGCTGACCTTTGATGACTCTTCCTTTTACTGTTCCTGGAAATTAGGAAGCTGTCCCTGTTTTTCTGCCTTTGGTCTCCAAAAGGATCTTCGAAGTCAATTATCCCTGTTGTTCTTCTTAATTATATGAAAAGGCATTGGATTATCTTGTTTTCAATATGTTGTGGACCTTGCCCATATACACGTGGTAAGACAAAAACTTTTTCAATGCTTCTTGAAGCATCATGAACAATACTAGCTATGAAATAATGAACACTTTCATAACATAGAGCATAGAGTTAATAGATGTCCTTCCTTTACTTGTTTTGCCCTTGCTGGATGTTTACACCTTGTAAATACTCCTTTTCATAAACCCTTCTTCAAAAATATTTACTTTTGTCTCTCAAAATTGGTCCACCAAATCATAATATGTAGCTATAGCAGTTTCGTAGCACGCTATGAAATTGTTGTGCATTAGGCATCACCTACAGCAATTTCGTAGCACGCTACGAAACTGCTGTTTAATTTCAAAAACACAGTTTAAGGCCAAAATTTAATTTCCTTGATCCCTCTTTCCTTTGAAATGGCTTTTCCATATGCCATGAAGCTTTTCAAAACTGAATAAACTGACACCATTCTTCAAGGTAAACTTCAAAAGGTAGTCTATATCAAAATTTAGGATTTAGCTTTACTTGGTATGTAGTTTTTCTTAGCTGAGGATGGCCTTCAGGCTGGTTTAGTTGTATCATTAAATCTTCGATTTGCCTCTTCATAATTTTGATCCTAGCTCTCTATTTTGCATTGACCTTTCTAATGTATCTTGCTTCTTTTATTGCAGAGACTGTCCAGGTGAAGTATTGAGCATGACAACTGACCACTTCAGGTATTGAAATTGTTTTATCTTCCCATAGAGCCTCCATTTTGTTAAAATAAGCTTCCTTGATTGCATGTTTCCTTGAGGTTTTTCTCAGTTTGGCAATTTCAAGATTTGCCAGCTTCAGTTTCTTTTTCAACTCTTCAAAACTACATTCCTCTTGTTGAGAGATAATTGCCTTACCTCTGTCATTTTTATGCAGTTGTGATGATGTTTCTGATCAAACCATAGGTTCCTCACGAAATTTTGCTACCTCCCCTGTTTCACTTTCTTCTGGCAGCGCCTCTTTTATCTCTTTTGAATGCTGTGTCACAGGTCTCCTTGGCTTAAAAACAAATTCAGAAGCCTGATCATCAAATTTGAGCTTTTTAGAGGTTTTGGGTTTTTTGGATTTTTTTTTACCTGCTTCTATTAAGTCCGCTCGAACCAAAGGAGATTCTTCAATGTCAATAGCTTGAAGCAAATCATTCAAACTTCCTTTTGAAACTGGGCTTCCCTCAGTAACCATTGTCTTACCTTTTTCTCTAGCTAGCTGGTTCCTGGTTACTCTTCTTTGGACCGTTTCCCCTGTGGATTGCTCTTGTACACCCTCTTTGATCTGACCTTTCCTTTTTTGTGACTGTTGGGGTGCGTCTTGGATTACTAATGGTCTCATGGGCTCCTTTACCTATTTCCTAGCTTTCAATTTCACGAATCTCCTTGATCTTGTTTCTTCACGATGACTAACTACTGGTGAAAAAATCTTCATAGCCTGAGGGATGAGACCAGTCTCATTCTTAAAGCTAGACATAAACAATAAAATGGACCACTTCCTATCTACTTTCTGGAGCTCGTGCAAAATGATCAATTTGACTAAGCCATGATGAAACAACGAGGTCTCACAGGCTTGCTTCTTCAACTGAACCTTGTCACACATTTTGCCTAGGCTACGAAACAAATAGAAAGGAAAATCTAGAGATATCTTTCCAGTGAAATGAAGCAGAAGCTTAAAGTGATAAGAATACACCTTATGATACCTCCCCTCACAGGTGAAGTATCTCTGTATGTAGGTAAGTAAATTGGCATATGAGTCTTTGACAAATCTCCTGGGCACTGACTTGTTTAAATCTGAATCAATGAACTCTGGCTTCAAGAATTCCTTGCAAGGATTCATATCAAACCTGAAATTTTTAAACCACCTCTCCTGTCCCCTTGGAATTTCAGTGACTGCAGATATAACCTCTGGAGAGATTGGTAATTCAAGCACTCCAACCTTTGAATTCAATCCCGTGAAATTTAAAGCAAATTCTTTGGTGACTTGCATGTGGCATCCTTGAAGTTTTTCACAAAATCTCCAACAGCCAACCTGTTTGAAGGCTCGTTCAACTTCATTGTTCTTCAAGATAACATCTAAGCCTTCAGGCTCATTCCTTAGACACCTGCTTGACCTATGATCTTTCCTTTTTGTAGACAACTCCATGGAATTCCTGCAAAATAAAGATTGAAAAAGCTTACACTATCTTAATCTCGATCACTGCCTCGCTTGAAATGGATAAGAAAAGCTGCCTCGCTTGAACTTCAAAGAATTTTGATTGAACGCCTGTCAATTTTCTTCTTATGCATGAACCCAAACATAGTCATAACTGAAAATAGTTGGCTCCTTTTTTGAGATTTGAAACTTGAGCGTACCAAGACACCTAACGACCCTAATGATGAGAATGAGCGGTTGAATGTGATAGGCAAGGTGTATGGACTGACAATTGATGATGTAAGATTAATGGATTCTGATAGATTTGACAGTTGGATGAGATTTGACACAGATCTATACGAATCCCCGATTTCGTAGCACAGCCAGTGCAAATTCTAGGTTTTGAGCTACGAAAACTCCTAAACTAGGTTTTGTGCTACGAAAACTCCTAGGCAGTTTCATAGCGCATGAGAACCTTGAAACAAGTTTGACACATGGAATTTATGTGTGATGTGGGACCACTGATAGGTAAGAACAGATTATTGACCCTATTTGACCACACCAACAAGACTCTCTTCTAGATCTTAGACTCTAAAACAACCATGGAAAGACTAGACCAAGATTAACATCGATCCTTGGAATTGAACTAATGTTCAGAATTTAGAAATTTTTTTCTTAAGTGATAACAAGATGAGAAACTTTTTCGCTAGATACCAGAAAAGTCTTCGTCGACTACGCTTGTTAGCTTATAGATATCAGTATATCGAGATATCGGGAAATCTATAAATGCTTGAACAATTAGAAACTCCAATATGGAAAGCTCTTGATGTGACAAACTTTAACTAATGACAAAATCCCTATCAAACAATGTTATTGGACCCTAGAGGGTAGAACATCAATTTTTCTTTGTTTTTATATCAGAATATCATGAAACTCCCAAAAAAAACTAACACTAAAAATCCTCGAAAAAATTGTAGGCTTTAGCCCTCTACAATTAATTGCTACAAACATATTCTTAATAAAAAATAAAAGATGCAATGGAAAACACACACATAACCATAGATATTTTATCTTGGAAACCCAAAATTGGGAGAACCAGCTACACACACACACACACATACTTATGTATAATGTTACAATACAACATACAAATTTTTCCACTACCATGTATCGTTAATCCACTTACCCTAGATTAGAATACAACCATGGTTCTTTAACCGAAATTAAAAAACCATGGGAAAGCCACCATGTGCCACAAACTGCTTTTAACAAAACTGTGTACTAAAAACCACCAAAACCAAACTCAAAAAAACACCAAAAAAAATTGTTCGAGGCATTGCCTCCTAACCCCCCTGAAAAGGGGGATTTTCACACCCCCCCCTGCTTCCCCACCCATCCCCATGACCCTTCGTTGTGCATCGTGTATTGTACAACACATGGGGATAGTCGTGCAACTAATATAATGCATACCTAACATTCTCCCACTTGTTGTTTTCTTTGCATGGGGGGGTCGCAAGGGTACATAATTAACAATCTAGGGAAATAACAACCATTGTTTCTCTACACTAAAAGAACTTCTTAGTGCTCACATATTTTGTTAATGAATTTGCAACATTCTTCAAAGTTCCCACTTTTTCCAGCAACACCTTCTTCTCTTTAAGCATATTTCTCATGAAGTGATAGTAAACATCAATATGTTTTTTCTTCAAATGATAAGTTAGTTCTTTATTTGGAATATTGCACTCTGACTTTCACAATCTATCAATATAAATTGTTGTACCATTTTAGTACCTAACCACAATATTTGTAACCATACTACTTCCTTGCTTATATAAGTGGATTTCATGTATTTATCTACTGTAGTTGAGAGTGCCACTACATATTGTATTTTGCTCATCCAACTGATTACTCCTCTAAATAGATTAAACACATACCCACTTGTAGATATTTTGTGATCCATGTATCTAGCCCAATCTACAACAACAAAGCCATGTATGTTGAACACTCTATCCAATCCTATTTTTCCTTGATAGCACAATCCATAGCCAATAATTCCATGCAAATACGTAAAAATCCTCTTTATTGTTGTCTAATTCTCCTATGGTTTTGACATATACCTACTCAATATCCCACTACATGTGTGATGTCTAGTCTCATATGGATTGTTACATACATTAATGTTTCAAAACATTGGAAAATGGAACATAGGACATGTCCGCTTTCTCTTCATGTGTCTTAGGACACTAATATGTAAATAACTTTACACATACAAGAATAGACACCTTTGCAAATTTGCATTCTTGTATATTAAATTTCTATAATATTCTCTCTACATAGTGTTGAAAATAGCAACAAGAAATGCTCAAAATAGCATTGCTATAAATAGCATTTTAGGATATACTCCAACTTTGTTGGAAATCGAAAAAAATAGAAATGCTAGAAAATAACATTGCTATAAATAACATTTCAGGATATATTCCAATTTTAATTAGTCCCTAAATTAAAATTGAGAATTAAAATTCGAATTTAGTCTCACTAGCTGTTTGAAAAATAATTAATTAATTCATCTTGAGTTAATTAGTTGGAGAAAATTCAAACATGAAGTCTTTGTGAAGACATGCAACAGTTATCCCTTTGATTGAGGAAGTTATCCCTTAATTAAGGAGATAAGGATGAGTTGTATTTGAGTTGTAATTAGTTAGTTTAGTTAACTAAGTTAAGTCTAGTTAAATTAGTTCCAAACAGTTTGAGGAACTAATTGTGAGTTCAGTCAATTACTGCATGCATGCATACAACTAGCGTTCTCCAGATAATTGAATATTCTCTCATAAATAACTAATGCATGTCAGTTCACAGAAAGACCCAGTTGAGATTAAAGATAGAGACATTGTACTACCAGTTGGAGGATTTTTCCTATAAAGGAAACTCATCCATGCAAAAGGAATTACCTCCTTCAGGATTGCGTAGTTAATTCAGAGGTCAGTGTTGTGTGTGAGGTGAGAATCACAAAGGTTGCAGCTAGAGGACCCAGGACAAACTGCGCAAGGAAATAGGAGGCTTGGAGGACTGAAGGAAGGCATAGGTGTTGTTTATTCTGTCTATGAGCAGTAGTGAGGATTGTACTGAAAGTTCGATAGCTTGAGAGCTAAAGCTTTGTGTAATCCTAAGATATTTCCGCTTGTATGATAATACAGATAGCAGGGTTTTTAGCTGAGGCTTTCCCCAGAGTATTCTTTTGTGTTTCATGTGTATGATTTCTTCTTCTCTGTTATATGTGTTCCGATTGATCTTGGTCAAATCAATTAAGCTTCTGCAAATTTTGATAGTAGAAGTAGATCAAGTATTTTTCTTTAGTATATTGCATTATCAGGTGATCTACGATGAAATTTCTACATGGTATCAGAGCAAAGGTGATCGAAGCAGTGAACAGTATATGAAGAAGAAAATTCGAAGTAAAAAAAAAATTGGGCCGCGAGTTTTCAGAGCAGATATGAAAATTTTTGTGCCAAATTTTTAGAAACAAATAGTAGATCTATATTCCTTGCAGAAAAAGACCCAAAGTCAAAAAAAAAATCAGCTAAATCGTAGTTTGGATGAGGGAGATATCCCTTATTTAAAATAAGCTCTTTTTCCAGAAAATTCCGCGACGGCGGGAAAGATGAAACAAATTGGTGTGCTAGTGAAGAACCTGTATGCACTTGAGGTACAAGATGCATGCAAATCCTTGAGGAGCAAGGCAAAGGTTAAATACTTTGTGGTTGAGAGGGAGAGTACATTACCTCTCAACATGCAATGCTTGAAGAAGTCTCAGACAATTGTGGAGGAGCCACAATTGGTGAAGTAGCTTCAGGAGGTTGTGGAGCAGCCACAACTGGAGAAGCCAAGAGAAGGCCGAGTGGAGGCATCCACTCATGTAGATACCTCCAGTAGGGGGGAATTTCGAGCCAAGTGAGTAGAGGGATCACATGCATCCATACCTTCGGGTGTGAGGTGGGGCGATGTGAAGTGATAGTCCCAAGAAGGCTGAAATAGGGGCATGATCCTTGAGGTGCCCAACCTCTTTGATTAGACCTTGCTATGGGAGCCCCGATGAGGAGTAGTAGGACTAATTTAGTGGGTAGAGACAGATGCAGATGGAGCAGCAGAGGAAGCTTCAGCATCAGAGGGTGTTTCTAGCCCAATAGGGAGGTTAGTTGGGAGATCAGTTATTTACTTCTCAGTAACTGAGTTTCAATGCAGCAGTGGACAGCATGATGCAACATGATGAGAGGAGGTGCAGTGTAGATGCAGTGCTAGGAGATAGGACCAGTAGCAGCACGGATGCAGCAGGAGGAATCAGTGTGATTGATGCAGTCAGAGATCAAAGTGACAGAAGCTAGAGCAGTCAGATACTGAAGAGCACAGAGGTGCAGAGTTTTTAGTCGACAGAGGCAATAACAGTCAGAGACTTTGTTGACAGAGGCATCATTTTAATTCAGGTTGGATATTTTTTGTGTTTCTAGAGTTGCTCGAGCAACAACACTTGAGAGAAGTGTTGCATGCAAAACATTCCAAAGGGTCAGGATCAGGTTTGAGTTGAATGTCTTTCTTGTTGAGAGGGAGTGTTGAAAATAGCAACAAGAAATGTTAAAAACAGCATTGCTATAAATAGTATTTTAGGATATACTCCAACTCTGTTGGAAATAGAAAAAAAATAGAAATGCTAAAACATAGCATTGCTACAAATAGCATTTCAGGATATATTCCAATTTTAATTAGTCCCTGAATTAAAATTTAGATATAGTCTCACTAGCTATTTGAAAAACAATTAATTAATTCATCTTGAGTTAATTAGTCAGAGAAAATTCAAACATGAAGTCTTTGTGAAGACATGCAACAGTTATCCCTTTGATTGAGGAAGTTATCCCTTAATTACGGAGATAAGGAAGAGTTGTATTTGAGTTGTAATTAGTTAGTTTAGGTAACTAAGTCCAATTAAATTAGTTCCAAACAGTTTGAGGAACTAATTGTGAGTTGAGTCATTTATTGCATGCATGCATGCAACTAGCATTCTGTAGATAACTGAATATTCTCTCATAAATAACTCATGCATGTCAGTTCAGAGAAAGACCCAGTTGAGATTAAAGACAGGGACATTGTACTATCAGTTGGAGGATTTTTCCTATAAAGGAAACTCATCCATGCAAAAGGAATTATATCCTTCACGATTGTGCAGTTAATTCAGAGGTCAGTGTTGTGTGTGAGGTGAGAATCACACAAGTTGCAGCTGGAGGACCCAGGAGAAACTGCACAAGGAAATAGGAGGCTTGGAGGACTGAAGGAAGGCACAGGTGTTGTCTATTCTATCTATGAGCAACAGTGAGGGATTGTACTGAGAGTTAGATATCTTGAGAGCTAAAGCTTTGTGTAATCATGAGATATTTCCACTTGTATGATAATACAGATAGCAAGGTTTTTAGCTGAGGCTTTCCCCAGAGTATTCTTCTATCTTTCATGTGTATGATTTATTCTTCTCTATTATATGTGTTCCGATTGATCTTGCTCAAATTGATTAAGCTTCTGCAAAGTTTGATAGTAGAAGTAGATCAAGTATTTTGCTTTAGTATATTGCATTATCAAGTGATCTACGGTGAAGTTTCTACATGGTATCAGAGCAAAGGTGATCGAAGCAGTGAACAGTATATGAAGAAAAAAATTCGAAGTGAAAAAAAAAATGGGCCTCAAGTTTTCAGAGTAGATCTGAAAATTTTTGTGCAAAATTTTTAGAAACAAATAACAGATCTGAATTCCTTGCGGAAAAAGACCCAAATTCAAAAAAAATGTTGAATAAGAGTTCGAATGAGGGAGATATCCCTGATTTAAAATCAACTCCTTTTCCAGAAAATTTCATGACGACAGGAAATATGAAACAGATTGGTGTGCTAGCCAAGAACCTGTATGCACTTGAGGTACAAGATGCATGCAAAGCCTTGAGGAGCAAGGCAAAGGTTAGTACTTGGTGGTTGAGAGTGAGAATACATTACCTCTCAACATGCAGCGCCAAAATAAGTCTCAGACAATTGTGGAGGAGCCACAATTAGTGAAGCAACTTTAGGAGGTTGTGGAGCAGCCATAACCAGAGAAGCCAAGAGAAGACCGAGTGGAGGCATCCACTCATGTAGATACCTCCAGTAGGGGGAACTTTCGATCCAAGTGGGCAGAGGGATCACATGCATCCATACCTCCAGGTGTGAGGTGGGGCGATGTGAAGTGATAGTCCCAAGAAGGCTGAAATAGGGGTAGGATCCTTGAGGTACCCAACCTATTTTATTAGACCTTACTACGGGAGCCCTGACGAGGAGTAGCAAGACTGACTGTGTCGGTAGAGACAGATGTGGATGGAGCAACAGAGGAAGCTTTAGCATTAGAGGGTGTTTCTAGCCCAATAGGGAGGTTAGTTGGGAGATCAGTTACTTACTTCTTAGTAACTGAGTTGTAGTGCAACAGTGGGTAGCATGATGCAACATGATGAGAGGAGTTGTAGTGCGGATGCAATGCTGGGAGATAAGACTAGGAGAAACACGGATCCAACATGAGGAATCAGTGTGATTGATGTAGTTAGATATCAAAGTGATAAAGGCTAGAGCAGTCAGATACTGAAGAGCACAGAGGTGCAGATTTTTCAATCGACAGAGGCAATAACAATCAAAGACTTTGATCATAGAGGCGTCATTATAATTCAGGTTGGAGATTTTCTGTGTTTCTAGAGTTGCTTGAGCAACAACACTTGAGAGAAGTGTTGCATGCAAAACATTCCAAAGGTTCAGGATCGGGTTTGAGTTGAATGCCTTTCTTGTTGAGAGGGAGTGTTGAAAATAGCAACAAGAAATGCTAAAATTAGCATTTCTATAAATAAAATTTTAGGATATACTCCAACTCTGCTGAAAATAGAAAAAAATAGAAATGCTAAAACATAGCATTGCTATAAATAGCATTTCAGGATATATTCCAATTTTAATTAGTCCCTGAATTAAAATTGAGAATTAAAATTTGAATTTAGTCTCACTAGATGTTTGAAAAATAATTAATTAATTCATCTTGAGTTAATTAGTTGGAGAAAATTTAAACATGAAGTCTTTGTGAAGACATGCAACAGTTATCCCTTTGATTTAGGAAGTTATCCCTTAATTAAGGAGATAAGGATGAGTTGTATTTGAGTTGTAATTAGTTAGTTCAGTTAACTGAGTTAAGTCTAGTTAAATTAGTTCCAAATAGTGTGAGGAACTAATTGTGAGTTTAGTTAGTTATTGCATGCATGCATGCAACTAGCATTCTCTAGATAATTGAATATTCTCTCATAAAAAAAACCCATGCATGTCAGTTCAAAGAAAGACCCAGTTGAGATTAAAGAGAGGGAAATTGTACTATCAATTGGAGGATTTTTCCTATAAAGGGAACTCATCCATGCAGAAGGTTATCTCCTTCAGGATTGCGCAGTTAATTCAGAGGTCAGTGTTGTGTGTGAGGTGAGAATCACACAAGTTGCAGCTAGAGGACCCAGGAGAAACTACGCAAGGAAATAGGAGGCTTGGAGGACTAAAGGAAGGCACAGGTGTTGTCTATTTTGTCTATGAGAAGCAATGAGGGATGTATTGCGAGCTGGATAGCTTGAGAGATAAAGCTTTGTGTAATCCTGAGATATTTCCACTTGTATGATAATACAGATAGCGCGGTTTTTAGCTGAGGCTTTCCCTAGAGTATTCTTCTGTGTTTCATGTGTATGATTTCTTCTTCTCTGTTATATGTGTTCCGATTGATCTTGCTCAAATTAATTAAGCTTCCACAAAGTTTGATAGTAGAAGTAGATCAAGTATTTTGCTTTAGTATATTGCATTATCAGGTGATCTACGATGAAATTTCTACACATAGTTCCTCTATCTTAACGATAGTTTCTCGTTTACCTAATATCTTTTAGTTTCCATGCCCAAGATAAAATGTGTAGCACCGAGATCCTTCATGTCAAGTTTAGAGGACAATTGAGTTTTCACTTCCTAGATGATTTCTAGATCATTTCCAATCAACAACATATCATCCACATACAAGAACAAATAAATAACATGATCACCAACTATTTTGAAATATACATAGTGATTTTCTTTGCTCCTTGTGAAGCCAAGTCCCAATACATAAGTATCATTTTTTGGGTGATTTCTTTAATCCATATAGGGACTCTTCCAGCATGTGTGTCAGTTCACTCTTTATTTCATTTCACAAGAAATCCTTTTGGCTTCTTCATATAGATTCAGTATTCTAGATCCCCATGTAGGAATGACGTCTTCACATCCAACTATTCTACTTCAATAACAAAAGCAGTAGTAACAGATAAAACAAATATAATAAAATTTAACTTGTTAGTAGAAGAAAAAATATCACCAAAGTCAATTCCCTCTACTTGAGAATAACCCTTTGCTACTAACCAAGCACTCTATTTCTCAACTCTGCCTTTTGAATTCAACTTCTTCTTACACATTGATTTTGTTTCCAATGGAATTTTTTCCATCTAGCAACTTCACTAGATCACAAGCCTCATTCTTTTCCATGGATCCATTTCTTCAACCATGGCCTTTTTTCCATAGTTTTCCAACCTTTGAATCCACTACCTTCCTAATATTTCTAGGATCGGTCATCAGTCATAAACAAAGTAAACCATGTGGAATATACCTTTATGGATACTTTCTTTCCCAAATCGATCTCCTCAGTCTAGGAGTATGTGGTTCTTCTTCTTCTTATTAATGTTTTTTATAGAGTCTGATTCATCATCCTTCAATTCAAACTCTATATTTTCTAGTTCTTTCTCCCTTGGTAGGACTTTCTATTTGACAACATTTTTTATTTCCCTAAATACCACATCTTGACTATACACAACCTTGTTAATTTATGGGTTCAAAATCTTATAACCTTTCAAACCATATTTATATTTAATAAAGATACATTTTTTAGCTTTCTTATCTTGCTTACTCCTATTCTCGTTTGGAACATGTACATAAGTATCACAACCAAATACCATAAGATGTTTAAGAGAAGGTTTCTTACCAATCTATACCTCATGTAGATTATATTCATCTAATGTTGATGAGGGCGATCTATTTACCATATAACACACAATGTACATTGCCTTTGCCCAAAATTCCTATCCT
Source organism: Pinus taeda (assembly GCA_000404065.3). Taxonomy (NCBI): domain Eukaryota; kingdom Viridiplantae; phylum Streptophyta; class Pinopsida; order Pinales; family Pinaceae; genus Pinus; species Pinus taeda. The sequence goes on along the minus strand of APFE030069643.1, from coordinate 42,868 downwards.
AAAACAACACCACTAAGCATGCTCCTTTCTATTTCCATTAGCATCTCGTTCATCCTTTTTGCAACTCCATTATGTTGAGGTGTGTATGAAGTATTCTTATACCTTTATATATCAAACTTTTTACAAAATTCTTTGAATTCATTTCCAAAAAATTCACCACCATTATCTATCCTCAACACCTTAATTTTCTTCTCTATCTGATTTTTCACAAGAGCCTTACACTCTTTGAACTTGTCAAAGACTTCATATTTTTCCATGAGGAAATGAATCCATGTATTCCTTAAGAAGTAATCTATAAATGAGACATAGTACACATATTTACTAAATCATGAAACTAATGCAGGTCTAAACATGTCACTATGCACTAGTTGTAATATTCCTTTTGACCTCATAAAACTAGAGGAGAATCTTACTCGATTATGCTTTCCATATAAACAATGTTCATAGAAATCAAAATCCAAAGAGTAATTAGACATACCTTCTACCATTCCATTATTATGTAGTACTGAAAGGCCCTTCTCTCTAATATGTCCTAGCCTTTGATGCCATAGCGCAGTCTTTTCTCCATAAGCTCCATGAGTTTTTCCTTGTTTTGCACCACTCTTAGGAACATGAAATTGTTGCACCCATAACTTACAGTGATTCCCAACATCTTATACAAAGTTCCAATAAGAAATCGCCTAGCAATACTATAACTCCTCGAACCATCCTATAAGTATCATTTTCAAACACTATTTTTACACATGCATTGCTCATCTTGCTTACAAAAATCAAAATTTTGAATAATCCTAGGATGTGAAAAACACTAGGGAATGTTCTAATTCTTCAACCCATGAGCTTCAACATGAATTTTCTTCTTTATATGATTCTAGTTGTTGATTCATATCTTAAGAAAACATCGCCACCATTAAATTCTTCATACTCACAAACCCAATCCCTCTAAGGAATCATATGAAAGGATGTGCTTGAGTCGACCAGCCATGCCTCATGATCTAGATGTATATACTTGAAGAATCCAAATACACATAATTGTTGGTTGCTCGAATTGTTTATGATTAAACAGTCGAGTACCACATTAAATTGTCAACCCGGGAAAGTCCTTTTGTTTCAAAGGTGACCTCGTACTGTATGCACTTAATTCTAAAAGCATTAGAGGCTGTAGTATAAACAGATCTACTTTCTATCAAACCCTTACTCTATGTTACAACAGCTATGATCTATTGCAGAAACGAAATGAAAGCAAGTAATTAATGGTAACAAATCTGCAGAAAGAAATGATGGTCGTTTTGTAACAGAGGACCAGGACCCTGTCCTCAGAATAAGGATGTTCAGCACCTGCCTCTGTAATCAATTTGCCAATGCACACTGGAAATCCTAATCACCGGTGATACACTCTCACAGCGCCAATAGATCAAGGAAACAGAGTATCAGCAAAAAGGAAATATCGGAAGCAAGGCTAGAAATGTACAGAAATCAGACACACACTCAACAGAAAAGAAATGGGTGAATCTTGTGAAGAAGGTGGGCCCTGTCCCTCTCACTAGATTCCCCTGAACACAGATGCTAAGTTAAAATGCTCAGAACAGTGCTTTATTCATCTACCAAAATGTCAAATTACAATAAAGATTCAGACTTGCTCTGCACTACAATACTTCCATTCTAACTCCCCCCAGCTTTCAACTGTAGATGTCTCCTCTTTATAGAGGAGACATCTATTACAATAGATTGTCATTATTCATTCAGTTTGATCCTTTTGTACAAAAATAGGAAATCAATTCCTGTTACAGCATGTTGTTACAACAGTGTATATCTTTGTCATCCTTCGTTTAGTTGGATCCTTCTGCTGTTGCAAAAATGGTAGTCTTCGTTTATCTCCTTGGGGTCCTTGTACTATCCTTGGATGTTCCGCTGTTGTTGTCGATTTGATAAATCTCAACTGTTCCCTTGAAGTTCTCATGTTGTTCCTGGTGTTCCAGCATCTGCGACTATGTTTTGCTGATCGTGCTATGTCAGCATCTGCCAAGTATAGTTCTGCCAGCTTCAGACGGTTACTGCCCTGCTCGAAAATTGTTGTTTCATCCTTTGCAAATTAAGTCTTTCCCTGCTTTAGTCAGTTGTTGTTTCTGGTGTTACAGAAACTGCACAGTTGTTGTTTCTGGTGTTGCAGCAACTGTGAATTATAATTCTACGGACTTCGAACAATTCCAACAATTGTCAGCGACTTAGTCAACTTCCAAAGATTAATTGTAAAGATAACATGAATATGTGTTGAATATTTAAACATATAGCAAATGAGGAGAGTTACTTCATACCTTGGAATAATGAGGTCAAAATGTTATCAAGGGTTTCAACTTATGGGCTAAAAAGAGGTAACATCATGACAAAATATGAGGTCAAAAGTAGACAATATGGAGTCCTAACAATAACCTCCTTCATCTAAGGAGATTGTTCCTTTTGAAAAAGGAGCATTTTCAAATCCCTTCCCTTTCTTAGCAATTTTGGATCTAAAATATTTCTCATAATGCCCTTCTTTTCCACATCTCCAACATACTTTTACAAACTTCCTTGTATATTTAGATCTCCCACTGAAGGAATTATTTTTATTTCTATTATGATAGTGTCCTCTTATGTACAAGGTATTTTTGTTTTGGATTTCCATGTTTTTCTATCTCATCTCCCTTAATAACAAGGATGAGACTATTTCATCAAACCTCCTATGGAAACAACCAAATTATCCCACGAGTCTAGTAGAGAACATAACAAATTGATGCACTTATCTTCATTTGAAATATTAATATCAATGGATAATAGCTAACTTGCCATAGCATTGAAGCCATTAAAATGCTCTATCACCAAGTCTCCATCCTTCATCCTTAGAGTACATAACGTCTTTTGCAGGAACAATTTGTTCATGAACGACTTAGATTGATATAAATCCCATAACTTTTCCCACAAATCCTTTGTTGTAGCTTCCCCTGAAACATTTAATAAAATTGAATCTAAGAGAAACAACCATATTGTTCTCTTTTCCTTTCAATCCAACTTGGTCTAGTCTTTTGTTAACATCCATGTTGGTGTAGTACCCATATCCACAACAATCCATTGATCTTTGTTCAACCATAAAAAAAAATTATTTGATCTTCCACCCCTCAAAAATATTCCCATTTAATTGTAGAAATTCCCACTGTAGATCAACAGATTATGCAATATACTAAAACACAATACAAGATCTCTTCTACAACACTTTGCGGAAGCTTAATCGAATTGAGCAAGATCAAGAGAACACATATAACTGAGAATGAGAAATCAATCACACATAACACAGAAGAAATAACCCGTGGAAAGCCTCAGCCTAAAACCCCAACTCTGTATTATCATACAAGTGGAAAATAGTCACAGAATTACACAAAACCTTAGCTTGGAAGCCAACCAGCTCTCAGTATAATCCCTCTGGTACTCATAGACAATCAAAGGCCTCTCACAAACCTTCTCCTCTGCCATCCAAGCCTCCTATTTCCTTGCGTAGTTTTTCTTGGGGACCAGTGCTTCCACACGTGAATTCCCACCTCACACTGCTCACTTGGCCCAGTAGTAATTGCGCAATCCTGAAGGAGATAAATCCTTCTCCATGGATGAGATTCCTTTATAATAAAAATCCATCCAACTGATAGTACACTATCCCTCCTCTGATCTTAATTGGGTCTCTGTCTGAACTGACATGCATGAGTTATTTATGAGAGAATACTCAGTTATCTAAAGTGCAGTAGTTACATGCATGCAAGCATTAACTAACTGAACTTACAATTAATTCAACAAACTGTTTGAATTAATCTAACTGGACTTGACTCAGTTAACTGAGCCAACTAATTACAACTCAATATTACAACTCATCCTTATCTCTTTTAACTGATGGATATAATTCCTCAATTAATGGAGAAACTATTGCATGTCCCCACATAGACTTCATGTTTGATTTTCCTTAACTAATTAACTCAAGATGAATTAATTAATTATTTTACAAATAGCTATTAAGATCAAATTTGAATTTTGCTTCACTATTTTAGTTCAGAGACTAACTAAAATAGGAATCTATTAGCACTTACATTTTTCATTCCTTGTTGCTCAGTCCAGCACTAGTACCTGAATTGCTATTTATAGCAGTGCTATTTTTAGCATTTATTGTTGCCATTTTCAACATGAATTTCTCAACATCTATAATTGAAATTCTCACCATTTCCTTTTCACCACAAGAATCAGTTTTGCAAATCTTCCACTGTAACAGGGTCTACCATAGGATCCAGCCAAACCCCATATCCACAAAGGCATCCCCTTGAATCCAAAACTACTCTGCTAATAAATGTAGGCTTTTAACCCTATGAAATTAATTGTTGCAAAACCATTCATGGTAATCAAAAAGATGCAATGGAAAACACACACATAAACACAAAGATTTTATCTTGGAAACCCAAAATCAGGAAAACCAACAAGATTTGCACTAAATATATTCTTATATATAATGTTACAATACAACACATATATCCCATTACATCCACTAATTGCCAATCCATTTACCTTGGATTAGAATACAAATGTAGTTCCTTAACCAAAACTACAAAACCATGGACAATACCACCACAAAACTTCTTAGTGAAACCATGTGCCGAGAATCACCTAAAATAGATGAAAAAAAACGCCCAATGATTTTTTCCCGAGGACATTTCCCCTTAACCCCTATAAAGGGGGGCTTCCACCCCCTTACAAAACCCCCAAATAACAGAGGGAAAAAGGATCCCCCCTGTGTGACCCCCCATTTCATATCATGCATTGTATAGCGTGTGGGGATAGCCATGCAAAGAATATAACACATACTTGACAAAACCAAGACTCTTGGGGTATGGAAGCCAAAAATTATTTATGTTAAATATGGAAACCTTTTTGTTAGGTGATGGTCTTGGAACTTTAGGGTATCATAAGATCGAAGAATTCCTGGACTTATCAAATCTATCGATATGGTTATATCTCGATGGATGGGCTTAAGTTCATGGAACAATTCCTGTTATATGACTATATTGGCCTATCAACGAACTGTGAGTTTTAATAAAACTATGATATGGTAATATGCCAAAGGGAATTAAGCCTTGGGTGCTTCAAACTGAATCCTCCATAACCAGGGGCTATGACTCGGGGGCTTAGTGGGTATCGAGATCTCGACAAATCCGGAACCCTATGCTTTTTAACATAAAAGTTTGGTATGTTGAGGGTATTTATCCCTCATGTATTATACCTAAGCACCCTCATGGCCAAGGGCTATAACCAAGAGCTTCTGGGAACTGAAATATCAAAAAAAAAATTAGGAATCTATCCCTTTTAACAAAATTCTCATATGGAAATATGTTTAGGATCTAATAGACAAACTAATAATTTATGACAATCATCCCATTAATTGATGGGGCAACTAAAAAATTATTGAATTTTCAAGGATTACATGTTATATGGAATTTTGAGGTTTTTTTGAACTTTTCAAACTTCAGACTACTTCCACACCTCAAACCTATTTTGCTACTTTCTCCTTGCCTTAGATCTTCCTTACACTTATGATCACACACTTCTACTCCTGAATCCACATTTCATCAATTACTTGATCCATTTCTCACATGCTTACCAATCCTTTTATTTATAGACATTTGATTCAAACCTTTGTTAGGCTAACTTAGCATGTGCTTGAAAATATGTCGACTTGTAACTATGCCTTCAAGCCTTACTTCATTAAGCCAACTTGTAAATATGGTTGGGCCAACATGTAAAGATTATCCATCTAACCCGTATATGTATCCATCTTGGGTGGGTCTCCCCCTAACTTTGATATGCATCTCATGTATTAATCTTAAGTCTCCCCCTAAATTTGACATTAATTCCAACACATTATTCAACAATCTCTCCCTTTTTCATTGATGGCAACCCCAGACATTTATGCATTGTTGTTGTTAGTCTTCCCATGTCTACAATTTCTCCCCCTTTGACATCAATGACAAATGGATATTCATCCTAAGGGTAACACTTCCTATGTTCGTAGTTCTTCCTTATCTTCAACTTAACTCCCCATGTTTGCAACTTATTCAAAGTTGTCTATGTCTACAACTTTTCTTTTTCTACAACTCTTCTCCTTTTGAGATTACTCCCCTTGATCTTACACTTCTCCTCATCTACACATTTCCCCCTTTTTATAGATAACATGGAAAAGATATTACTTCTCCTAAGCTTATGCTTTAAAACTTTGTATATCCAATTCATTTTTCTTCCTATTTGCCAGAATTTTCCTTTGTTGAAGCATTTCAATGAACAAGTCCCCGTTTTTTTTTCTCATGCCATTCAATCAATTTCATTTTTTTCTAATCATTCAAAATATTTTTGGGCTCCTCTTTAATCTTCATTGATTGTTTGAGGAACTATCAGTAGTTTCTTTTCTTACCAATTGTAAGTCATTCTTAACTTCATTCTCTTTACACATCAGTTGTTGGTTCACATCCTACAAAAATTTCCATTTCATCTTTCTTCTTTTGTAACTTACTCTCTAAAGATTCCATATTTTTATGTGATTTGGATTACTGCAATCTCTCGCTTTTGATCTTATACTTCCTTTGTTAGGCCCCTATACTACTAGTGTAACCCCTTATTATTATTAGTACAACCCCCTTATTATATTGATGTACCCATGTAGTGCCCATATTGTTACTATTGTGCCCCATAGAAGCCCACTATTGTTATTAATATGCCCTTACATTATTATTGTTATGTAGGCTTTGATTATATAATGACCCCTTAGACTCCTATATATAGAAAGGAGGTCTTTTCATTTGTATCATCCAAGAATTGTTCATTTATGTAATGTAAAGGAGGTTGCCTCCTCGAAGAGGCTGAATTCTAAAGCGTTGATCTATCTTTTCTATCTTTTTCTTGAGTTGGTTACATAACATTTGGTATCAGAGCTTTGGATTCTAGGGTTTCGCTGCTCCAAACAGGTCATCGTGGAATTTTCTCTATAACTTGTTTTCTGCGACATTTCAGAAGTTGAAAAAAAAACCCATTTGAGAAGACATCGTGCTAAATCTCGGGTACGAATTTCAGAGCTTGTTGCGCTATATTTGCGGAGATATGATCTGAGGAAGTTGGTCTTTTTGCAGACTCCTGAATTACATTTCAAACAGGTGACCTGGGGAAAATCGTCATAACTTTCTCTCTGAGCATTGGATTAAAATTTCACAAAAAAGGTACAGAAAGAGGATGGACTGTAGTTTCTTATAGATATTTGTTAGAGCCAAAGGTCCAAATAGTGACACGTGGAACTTCATACAACTTCTCTCTTCTGGAAAGGTCTATAATCAGGTCACTGTGGGAGATTTGGCATAGCTCTTCATTGGAGAATCAAATTGGGGTCAGACTGGTGGCATTGGAAAGAGGACACATAGGGCTACTTCAAGTCACAAATTTAGAACTTAAATATCTGAAACTATAGAGTTACAGTTGTTTCAAGATCGAGCTCCTAAAATCAAGAAAAAACAAGATGAGGAATTTTGATGGGAAGGATCCAGTAAATTGGATACTTCAGATGGAGCAATATTTTGATCTACATGGTGTACCACTATTACAAAAGGTATGTATTGCATCTTCATATTTAGAACCGGATCAATTTTTATGGTATAAACGGCTTTGTTCTCGTAAACGACTTGTTACGTGGTCAATTCTCACAGAGGAAATGATAGCACATTATGAGGATACAAAGAGCAACACCTTCTTTAGAGCAACACCACAACAATTGGAAAGAGTAAAAGGGCTTTGTGACATATTAGAAAGTAAAATTATGGCAACAATGAATTTACCCTTCACAACTATAAAGAGGGAAGTGTTGTTTCTCCTAGCCTTCCACAACCTACAAGGGTTACACCACAACAATTGGAAGAAAAAAGAGAAAAAGGGCTTTGTTACAATTGTGATAGCAAATGCACTAAAGGTCATAAGTGTGTTGAGAAGAAATTATTTTACAGAGTATGAAGAGGAGGAAGAAAAGGA
>APFE030069643.1:0-34475 GCA_000404065.3 Pinus taeda | reverse complement strand
TTTATACAGAAGCATCAAGAACTACTCAAGCGTTGAAGACAACACTTTTTGAAGGAGAGGGGCATGTTAGGCCCCTACACTACTAGTGTAACCCTTATTATTATTAGTACAACCCCCTTATTATATTGATGTACCCATGTAGTGCCCATATTGTTACTATTGTGCCCCATAGAAGCCCACTATTGTTATTATTGTGCCCTTACATTATTATTGTTATGTAGCTCTGATTATGTTATGACCCCTTAGACTCCTATATATAGAAAGGAGGTCTTTTCATTTGTATCATCCAAGAATTGTTCATTTATGTAATGTAAAGGAGGTTGCCCCTTGAAGAGGCTGAATTCTAAGGCATTGATCTATCTTTTCTATCTTTTTCTTGAGTTGGTTACATAACATCCTTTTACTAATGAGATGAGAGGGATGTCATTTCCATGCAACACGTTTCTTCATTAACTTCATTTAGGACATATACATTACTTGGGGTCCTAATTGCATTTGCCACCAATCTTGTTGAACCTACTCTCCTTATTTCACATTCTTTAGAATGAAATGTGAGATCATATCATTGATTGCACATTTGACTAACACTTAAGATTATGTTTTAAACCTTTGACATATAATGATATTTTAAGTTTTAGTCCTTCCATTATCAATATGATTATGTCCTTTCCAACTATCGTTGTTGATGCTTTATTTACAAGAATAACACTACCTCCTTTGTCTTCCTTTAGAGAGACAAACTTAGTCTTATTCATGCCATACGATTTGAGTATCAGCTATCAATATACCATTGACTTCCTTTGTTTTGAACATATATATCTAGTCCACATTCTTTTTGCTTTTCTAGCTTCCTTTTCCATACCTTTGTGCATTATTCTCTATGTCTAACAATATCTTCTTCCATTCTTTTCTTAGGAAGGTTTATTGTTCTACTTTTACAATCATGTGCTTTGTTCCCATAGTTATTGCACTTGTAACATTTAATATGATCCAATAGAGGAGAAAATGAGTTGTATCTTCTAACACCACTTTCATAAGGACTTCCAGATGTGTTCTTACATGACCATTCATTGAGGTCTTCTAAGATCTTTTGCTTCTATTTCTCACATAGCCACTTCATTCATAAGATCTACAATTTATTTCCTTATGACCAAAGTTCTTACAAGCAAAGAAATATCCAAAGAAGATATTTCGATATCTGGATGTGAAAGGCCTTCTTGGATAAATAACTCTTCTAAACCCATCTTGGTTGTCTTTATGAGAAAACTCAATTCACTACTAATACTTAAGCCCATTTTTGGTTTTTCTTGTATTATTTATAGGGTCATGGCTCTACTACTACTTAACTTCATTATGATCATGCTTTGATTGTTGGTAGGTCGTGTCTCTACTGAATTTTAACTTCATTTTTGATGTTGTTTGTATTTCTAATATATAATTTTGAGAGATCATGTTTCTACAAGTGCTCACCTGTTTTCATGGTGTTGCTTTCATTGTTAATAAGACTCTTGAGCACACTAGCAAAGCTTTTATATTCTTCTTTTCATTCCTTTTTGGTGGCTTTGTCCTTGATTCTCCCTTGGAAGTCTCATGATTTTCTTTATAGCCAAGACCAGTTTTAATAAAATGATACCTTTGGTAGCTGAGAATGTCATCTAATAGTTTATCACTTTTTCCAAATTTCAAGATTTTATTTGACTAATTTGTTTCTTTTTCTAGTTCCTTTATTTAAAGATGACGTATGCTTTTATATTCTCACGATTTCCTTGCTTTTCTTTCAGCTAACTTATGAATAATTCTTTCATTCTTTTTTCCTCTTATAGTTTTGTCTTTAGGAGGATTATTATTGCTTCATTAGAATTATGATATTTCTTTTCATATTTATACAATATTTCCTTCTTATTTTTAATATTTCCTCTGAGTCTACCTATTCTTTCAAGGCACCAACAAGTTCTACTTTATGGTTTGTTTCCCCATCAAATGCATCATCCTCTGAATCAATTTTCTCTTCTTGACTATCTTTTGTCTTTTGTTTCAGATTTGTTGTCCTCGTTTTATATGCAATATGAATTCCATGTAGTTCATCCATCTTCACATTCTCTAGATCTTTCATTTCTTCATTGTCATTTCCCTCATAGGTATTTTCCAACTTATCCCATATTTATTTTGTTATTTCACAATTCATCACTTTATCAAACTTTGATTTTGATCGATCGCACAAGATGACATTCATGGCCTTTGCATTATCCTCATAGGTCTTCTTTCCAGTTGGATTTTTGGTGCTTTGTAACCATTTACTATAGACTGCCAAATGTTAAAGCCATGAGTCATTAAATAATACCTCATTCTTTTATTCTAGAAACCACAGTTTGTTCCATCGGATTGAGGAAATATGTATGAGAAAAAACCTTTATGACTGGCCATGGTCCTTCCATTTGTTATGTTGTGAAGGAACATGCTTTGATACCAATTGTTGGATTCACAATTATAATAAGAGGGATTGGGGGATTGTGAATCAATATAATACAAGTTCTTACTTCTTTCAACATTTGTGAATCATAACCAATAAATCTCACATATTAACACATTATGTAATTGAAAATTTCTCTTTTAAAAATATTTATAGGCACCAACCTACTGATACAAACTTTGTAAGCACCAACCTACTACTACAAACTTTATAGGAAATGAATTATTTCTACAAACTTTGTAGGCACCAACCTATAGGAGACTCCAATCCCCCATGCTAAAATATTTGTATGCACCAACCAACAAGAGAAACCAATTCCCTTTGTTACAATATTTGTAGGGACCAACATACATGAGACACCAATCCCCTATACTACAAAGTTGTAGGCACCAACCTATAAGAGACACAAATCCCCTCTACGACAAGATTTGTGCACCAACTTATAGAAGACACCGATCCCCTTTGTTGCTTTATAGACACCATTCTACAAGAGACATCAATCTCATTTACTTGTTTGTAGGCACCAACCTACAAGCGACACCAATCCCCTATTGAATATACTTTATACTCTATTATGCAATGGTTGACTCAACTTCTCTAAATTCTACTTTATTTTTTGACCTTGCGTAGTCATCTTATGTTACGTTTATTTGAACCAAGCGCTTCCTTCAACTCAAACATTTAAAATAGGCACTTCCCTAAACCCACATGTTTAGAAATTGTACTTTACCAGTGTCTCTAGTCATAATACTTCAATATTACAAGGTGCTTCACTCAATCCAACTTCTGAAACTACATTATGTGCTAACCAACATAATATAACTAGGCACTTTAATACCCACTTTCCACACTTGGCATTTTCAAAACCAAGATATTTATGTTAACCATAATGAGTTATTACATCTAGTTCATAATCAACAACACCTCAACACTTATTTACTATCTATGCATATAACCTTGCGCTAGATGTTAACAATTACCACACTTTAGAATATTGGTGTTGCCTTCAAATCCAAACATTTCAATACTTGGCACTCATACACCTTAGCACCATATCATATGCATGTATAACATGTTCAAGATTTTTTATATCGATACATCAGAGAAAATCTTGAAATTTGTTAACACTGGAAACACTTGCAAATCCAACCTTTTTCCATCCTTTAGATGGGAAAATTTCCTTCAAATACAATACACATCTTCGTCGATCAAGCTTACTAGATGATAGATATCGATATAACAGGATATTGGGAATTCTATAAATGATTGAATAACCAAAAGCTCTCATATGGTAGGCTCTCAGTTTGACGAACTTCAACTAATGCCAAAATCCTTGTCAAACAATGTTATTGGGTGTTAGAGGGTAGAAACTAAACTTTTTTGGATTTTATATTGGAATATCAAAAAACGCCAAAAATAACTCACAAAACGAAGACTCCTAAGGTATGTAATATGAAAAAAAATTATGTTAAGGGACAACAACATTTTTGTTAGATGAGGACCTCAAAACTTCAGAGTATTAGAATATTGAATAATTTATGGACTTATCAAATCTCTCGATATGGTTATGTCCCAGTGGACATACTTTAGTTAATGGAACAATTCCAACATATCAACAAACTCTACTCTTTTAACAAAATGTTGATATGGAAATACATCTAGGAGACTTAAGCTATGGCTATTATGTGACCGAGTGCTATGAATTGAAGGCTTACTGGGTACCGAGATATCGGTGAAACTAGAACTATGTGCTTTTTAACCTAAAAGGTTGATATGTTGAGGACCTTTAGCCTTCTAGTGTTATATCTAAGCACCATTATGAATGGGGATTATGACCATGAGCTTCTGGGAACCATAGTATCAGAAAATACAAGAACTTACCCCTTTTAACAAAGCATGAATATGGAAATATGCCAAGCATCCAATATATGGATTGATATTTGACAAAAAAAATCTCGTCCCACTAATTAATGGAGCACAAAAAAAATATTGAATTTGCAAGGCTTTCCTATTATATGGAATTTTGAGGTTTTTCTGAATTTTTCAGACTTCAAACTTCTTTTTCACCTCAAACCTCTTCCACTATCTACTCCTTATCTTAGATTTTCCTTATGCTTATGATCCTAAACCTCTGCTACTCAGGGCACGTTTATTCAATTGCTTGATCCATTTCTCATACAATCACCAATCCTTTTATTTATAAATATTTGATTCAGGATTTTGCTAGGCCGACTTAGCATATGCTTGATAATACGCCAACTTGTACCTACACCTTCAAGCCTTAATTGTCTAGTTTGAATTGTAACCATGGATGGGTTTACATGTAAAAGGTTTTTGCCTAGCTCTAAAGTGTATACATCTTGGGTTGGTCTCTCCCTAACTTTGATATGTATTCATTTTGGGTCCCCCCCTAATTTTGATCTCAATGATGATCTTGGAATGCTTCTCTCACAGCTTTTCGAGCATAGAAATAAAATGTTAAAGATTTATGATTGATCTCTTACCTGCTTAAGGCCCAGTAAACCATATATGTCTTAGTGGATGTTAATCATCATCATATTGAAGTCAGTGTATACTAATCTCTTATTATATTATTTGTTCTAATGACGAATGATTTATTTGATCTATATTTGCTAAAACATATCAACATGAAAGTTGACATAAATTTTATTTATACATTAAATGAAAATATAATATTAATATTTATACACTATTTAATATTATATTAATATAGAATTAACATAAAAAATATTTTACACATTAACAATTCTAATGCATTTTAAACAAATTCTTCAAAGCAACATAAATAGATTCCATAAACTTTAGTTGGCTCGGAAACTAGAGGCCTTAGTTATGTCAAACTCTATATTTACTTTTTAAATATGACATAGTTTAGGAATTGAAAAAAAATTCCCTTCTTGGGGGTGGCAAGTGTTGGGGGGGTCATCTTCAATCTCAAAGAAAATAAAGACATGAGATTTACATAGGGGTTAGGAGAAACCATTAATAACTAAATAGAGGTGTTGACTCTATATCAGGGGTTAAAGCTTCTCAACTTGAGACAAATCAATAGTCTTTCCATAGTGAGGGACTCTAAGATATAATATAATAGATGATCAATCTTTCATACTCTCAAGATACTCATCTAATAAGACTCATAAATAAAGTCCAATATATGGTGAGTATTTTCGAAATCATATAATATTATCATATCCTAAAGGCTCTTAATAATTTAGTAGATTTTAAGGCAAATGAGGTGGTATTGCTAGATGTTGGCATTTGTATATAAATAGGGGGTTTAGTTCACTTCTTAAATCTCATGAATTTTAGAAGCATAAGCTATTGTTTATCCATGTGTTACAATTCTATTTGGGCACATCACTCCTGACATTCAGATCAGTACTATTAGGGCTCATCAAGCCCTAATTCAATTGGTACATGCCCTAGACAAGTCAACTCATTGAATGCTTCCTTCTATGAAAGCTTCCTGGCCTGAAGCCTTCCTGAAATGCCTCCTTGGGAAACCAGCGCAACCTTGGTCAGGGGTAACTGTGTTATAGAGCAGGTAGGCCCATTCTGGCCTGCACGGCATTACACTTAGGCCCTCTTTGACATGTGTTGGGCGAGATTGAGCGAAACTTGAATAGGGTTCTAAGAATATTCCTTCATTACAAATGTCGAGCCCTAAGGGTTAGCTTAGTTGGTCAAAAACCATGCCTCGCCATCGGGAGGTCACAAGGTTGATTCTGCTCGAAGCCCTTGGGGTTAGGTATTGCCAGTAGGCCAAGGGGCGATTAGCCTAGATTTTTCCGTGGATGTAGCGACCACTCACTGACTAGGGTGTTCGTCAACCACACTAAAAAAAAAAAAAATTCCTTCATTACAGATGATTCTAGAAGGATCCCATCTCTTATCTCCTCCTATGAGCTTGAAATTGGATAGGCTAAGGATCCATTAGCCTCCTATCCTCTCATCCCTTGATCCATGGAAACTAACTCCAAGTTTGGAAGGTCATTCAATACCCTCATTTATGACAAAAGCACCTCCATTTCCTATAAATTGAGCACTCATCATAGTGACCAAGGGGCTAGAATCTGAAGTTTGTAAGGAAATTTTGTTGGTTTGAGAATTGAGTTCATGTCAAGCAATGTTATGGTGTTGGAATGGTATGCTTTTGATGTGGCTATGGCTGGACTAAAGCTGGAGGAGTGGCACAGGATCGAATTGTATTGGGTGATACTCTTCCTTCTACATTAATAAAGATTTTATTCCTTTTCTCATATTATTGTTCATATCTATGATGATTATGTGTTTCAATGTCTTCGATTCCATTGTTTTATAGTAGATGGATCTTGTATGCTTTGATCGTTTCTTGTTTCTGTTTCTCTTGATATAGGTACCAATTGAGCGGGTTTAGTTCAAGTGGAATCGATGAGAGCTATTCAAAAGAGATTAAGGAAGCAAAAGACTACAAGTAAGTTCCTTCATCTCATCTATCTACTATAGTAAAAGGTTAAACTACTTTCTTTCTATTGTTCTAGGTGTAGCCATCCACCTAGGGAAAATGTATTTATCCATAAATGCAAATTCCATATAACACCATGATAGATGTGCTAAGTAGTGTATCAAAATTAAATTGAAATGATGGGAATTAAATTTATCCTCCTCTAGTACCTCATATTGAAATTCACATGCATGAAATGAAGTTTAATAACTTTATAGGGATTAATTAGAGCAATAAAGGTGGGATGTTTGTTCTAGAATTTAGTCTAGTTACAACCTTGTGTTTTGTGAATGCTAGTGAAGGTAGGTCAAGAGGAAATTCAACCTTATTTCCTCTATATTACTAGTTATCTTTGTGGTTTTATTTAGGTTTGACATATCATGTGAAGTTGGTTTCAAGTGTTAACCATTGCACTCAACTCTATGGCCTACCTCAAGCATTTTTAGGGTAGTATGGGTCATTTTTTTCTTGGACATTGATAACCATTGATGTGGATTTTCATTAGTTTGTGACTTGGTTTATTTTAAGAGTAGGAACATTTTCATTTGGAGTAATACGTTTATTTGTTGTATTTGGAAAATAATGGAGTGCAATAGGCACACCCATCATTGCATCCCTTATGAGATCTTAGATCTTCGAAGAGACCAATGGAGAAGTGTTCATTAGAGAGGATATTCAGGTGCCATTTTCTTAATTTCGTAGTACAATTCCTAATCAAATTAAATGTTAAGAAGTGGGGAATGTAGAGCTCTTAGAGGTTATAGATCATTAAAGTAGGTAAATTGAGAAATTGGAAATAAACTATAGCATGATTTAAGTAATATTAGGTTTGTCCATGAACTCACACTCTATGACCACCCCTCTAAAGGTATCTATTGGTTATGTTCGAGTTATGGTTAATGATGAGGTGTTTTTCCAATAAACAATAAGAGACATGATTGTTGTAAATGCAAAACTAGAGTACAATCTTCAGGGTTGACGTCAAATAGGAATCTCTTGGCAGGCATGTCTTTATCTGAGTTCAGGTTTTCTAAATGCATTTTAAATTAGTGCTATTACTAGGCTAGTGTGTTAGGCATTAACACCAAACAATAATAATCAACGAACATTGAAAGAAATTTTTGATGCCCCATATAAATGATTAACCATCATACTTGGTATAAGTAATAATATAATTTCTACCCACATTTTATAATACACAATTTATCTTTGTCCTATATGATGGTGAAAATTGCATGTTCTTCCATATCATAAATGGAATTATTTTATTTGTATATGGTCTCTATGTTTTCAAAATGGGAAATTTATTATTGAAATACAATTCTATGTTTATTAGATTATGATTATGAGTTCACAGAGTTCATTGTACAAAATAAATTTTATGTTTATTATCCACTCGCATCCTCACACTAAAAGGTAAACATTAAGTGTTTACAATTTTTTTAGCATGGAATTTCATTTCCTTGTGTGTTGACTTTATCATGAATGAATCACTACAAAGGGATAGTAAAAACTCATTAGATGTACCTATAGGAAAAGAAATCATCATGTGATCTTTTATTTTATTTATTTTAATTTTTTTTTTCGAGTTGGAAAAAACAATAGATTAAATCTAAATATGTACTTATTAGTCAATTGTGTTCTCACTATAAATTGGGTGGTATTCAATGCTTCAATTTTTCAAATCATTATCATCTATGAAGTCTGTGTACACAATTGTTGTAATGAACTCTTCAATCACATGTGGAGAACAATTTTTTTGTATTTACATCCAGAAACATTTTTTATTTTAAACATGAACGTTTGGCATTAGAACATCACTTCATACTTAATAAATTGTCATGTTCTCACCACAAGTTGGGAGGCTTCTCTTATAGGACAATCTTTAAATGGTACAGGGATGATAATTTTGTATGGGAATGTGTGGGCAGTAATTTTACATGCACACTATGGTTTTGAGATATCTACATCCATATATGACCATTATAACTAATACCACATACATTATGAATCCCATTATAACTATTGCCACATAGATTCTTCAATCTCATGAAAATTTGACCACTGTGACATGTGTCATTTGAGATGGGCCATGCATGAAAGATAAGATTGAATCTCATGAGAAATGGTTATTATGGCCATTGGCACGATAGATGGGTCATGCATGAAAGATAACATTGGAGCCCTTCAGAAAGTGGTTTTTGCTACTAATGTTAGGAGATGGGTCATGTAGGCATATCTCATGATGAATGTCATGGGAGATAGCTCACACATGACCCATCTAACATGAAATTATTCATAATGGCCAAATTCATCAATCATGCATGGAAAATAGTGACATTATTCATAGTGGTTGAATTCATCAATCATGCATGGTCACTTAAAGTGGCATTAGTCATAATGGTCAATTTTTCATGAAGCACATGAAAATTGGTCATGCATGAATAATAAATATGACTCATCCACCTCATGAGAAATTGATCATTATAACTAATACTGCAAAAGATAAATCATTTATGACCCATCTCTTATGGAATTATTCAAAAAAAAATCATCTTTGAACCATCTCCCATGTCATTAATCATGGGAAATACATTTGTAATCCATCTCCTATAACATTGGTCATAATGGAAAATTTATCATGAACTTGAAGAATATATTCAATCATGCATGCATGACCATGACTAATGGATAAATAACGTGATTAATGCCATGGGGGGAGGGGTTGTGCATGGAAAAATTTCCATATATAGTTAAAATCCTAACAAAAAATTCAATTTAAAAAATTTACTCTATTAATTCATTATTTGTCTTTTCACTCTTCAATCCTCCAAAAAGGATATTTTGTATAATTTCAAGTTAAAAAGGTGAAACCAATCTTTATACTTATCTCACATGCATACTCTCTTTATGACACTTCAAAATTCTTATTTATCTTTGAACATAATGACTCCATACTTATTAAACAACCCTATTCTCCTTATGACCTACAAAACCTAAGAGTACAAATTTTCAATTAATACAAAAACACTCCAAACTCTAAATTTTGTTAAAATCACCACCAAATGTAGTGAAGGTAATATTTGATAATGGTTATTATTCACTAAGACCAACTTTAGTGTATATATAACCTTAAGAATTTAATAACTGTTTTTTTCACAATAATTGGTGAATTGGTAATTTCAGAGAATTTTTCTAAGCAAGACCTAAGATAAAATCACAATGACTGCCACTATTCACCACATTATCAAGATACTCAAATTTCCACACCCCTTTAGGCTTATAGGAATTACTCATCATGATTTTCAACTTGTTTAAATTTTTGTCATACAAGCTAACATGTCTTTGGAGAATAGATCCCGAGTGGAGGAGAATTAAACCCACTAGCTACCACTCGAGTTATTGTCCTTTGACAAGAAATTAATAACTAATTAATCTAATTTAACATTTTGCTTTCATGGTTAAAAATATTATGTAAAAAAATTCTAGTTTCTTTTTATTTTCACAAGTTAACAAGTTATATAGATCATTAATATTACAATACTATAAATTGAAAACAATTTAAATTTTGGTATTCTCTTGGGAAAATCATATTTCACTCTATTTTG
This sequence comes from Pinus taeda, assembly GCA_000404065.3. Lineage (NCBI taxonomy): Eukaryota > Viridiplantae > Streptophyta > Pinopsida > Pinales > Pinaceae > Pinus > Pinus taeda. The sequence goes on along the minus strand of APFE030069643.1, from coordinate 23,893 downwards.
CAAAAATCAAATTTATAATGAGTAAGTGGCCTTGTTGGCAAGCCTAATAAGTTAACTCAAGAAGTTAGTATTGTGAATTACAAGCGTAAGTCCTCGAGGTAGTTTCGTTTATGGGTATTATTAGACCTTACTCAATGTCCCTACTAAGTTAAATTGCCAAAATTGCAACCAAATAATTTACTCCAAATATTATCTCAAAATAAAAATAAAAAAGTGCTTAGAAAGTTTCCCTATATGTATCACTAAAACACATATTTACTAAAAACTAATTAGTTTTGGTGATCACAATCTATCTATTTAAATCTAAAAAGGTAAAATCCCATCCACCATCATTCTAAACTATGGTTGGATCCCATCCACCATCATTCTAAACTATGGTTGGATTCTACTATTGGCCTTGTGTTATATTATTTACATGTAATTTATTTTCATCCCAATGCAAAGGGTATTTAATGGGTTTCATTTTTGGTCGTTTTGTACTTTGTTGGCCATTATTTTTTAATACATTATAGTTTAATTATATTTAAAAAATTAAAATTAAATTTAAGCTTAATATTCAATAAATTAAAATAATTTAGTTATGAATGATAACATCTAAATAATATTCAAAGTGACAATGATCTCTCACCCATTAATTGAGCTTCTTATCTTGCAACGTGACCAGGAGATGTTCCCATGCTTCTTTGGGTCCCAGTAGCTCATTCAATGCATGTGCACAGGAATCACAATTCTTGAGTGCACTGCCATATTGCCACAAACAATATATTTTAAGTAAACAAGAGAGATAACTTGACAATATTCCATTTCGAAAAGTATTTTCTCCTTATCATATAATATAATTATCTATTAGTATAGTTTATAGATTATAACATAATGTTTATAAAAACTGAAAAAACTCTCCTACCATATTAACAAATATAATTGTCAATTTGCATTCGCTTGTTTATAGATATAACATATTGTTTATAGAAATTAAAAAACTATTAGAGTGATAGGAATTATTTTGTGTTATTGTGGTGTGTTTAATTGATTTTGACTATTTCCCTTCGAGTTATGCTATATCTCATTTCTTTATTGATATGACAATCACCATATTGTCCTTCATTATGTCATTTTGAATTTTTTGGTAATTTTAAATGGGTTAACAAATTTCATTCTCGCTTATTATATGATTAGTTAGCTTATGTAGAAGAAAGTCTTTTAGACTAATCACATAGTTAAGATTAATTTGTAAGACTCTTTTCTATATTATGGATCACAAAAGCCTTAGATCTAATATTAGTTATCTTATTAAAAAATATTTAAATTAATTTGGTGGTCAAATATGCACAGGGATTTTTAGAACGCTAAAAAGAAATTAATTTTGAGAATACAATATTTTTTCATATATATTTATCAAAAATGTAATTAATTATTTGATATTCTTATTTTATTCTTTTTTGTTTTTGGATAGATTTTACTTAAAATTCGATAGAGATTTTTTAAAAGAATAAGTTTGACTTATATAATTTGTACTATCCAAGTGTCCAAAAAAAAATCAAGAGGCTTTCCACCACACTCAATCTATTTATATATTCAAAAACACATTTTAAATAAAGCAAAATCATAATCTCATGAAAATTCTATCACTAAATTCCAACAAAAACAAGGGTCATAGTTGCAATGCAACATAGTCCCTGCCTCTACCGTTATTGCTAATTAATTCATTAAGTGGAAAGAACTTCGCATAATGAAAGCAAAAATTTCTCCACACAATGAACGCTCTCCATACAAAGCTCTCTACACAAATCTTAAACGATAGTTTAAATGACACGCGTACTCATAGGTTAATAACCTATAACATATATGTCTCGATAGCATAGGTTAATAAGTTCATAGGTAATAACAATCAATATTCATAAGCATGTAACTTCATTGTGTGGAGCTTTGTGCTCTCGCACAATGAACAGTGGAACATAAAATATTCACAAACAGAACATGGTGATCATAATCGAATATGTGCACCCACCATTCACTTTTATATTATAATGTCCTTTTTGCTTAATTATGATGGGACACCTGGGATATTTAATCAATAGGGAGCATTTGCATTGCCATTTCGGATTTCAGAGGAAGTTCATTATGTTGAGTGCGGAGAACTTCCGCACAACTTCCTCTACACCCTCTCACGTTATTTATTCATATTATTTCCTCGTATTTCAACGTGATTCATCAATAGGCCTGCTTATACAACAAAACATAACCATCCTTATTTCCTCTTCTACAAAACATAGCCTTAATGGAAGCAAGTAGTCCCTATCTGAGTTCTACCCCAATGAAGTGCTTAAGGTTCTTTCTACATAATATGGCCTTCCTCACCTAACAACTAAAACCCCATCATCGCCTAGTATCATGCATGGATTATATATATATATGATATTTTATTCATGGATAATGCTTCGAATAACAACATTCGTTAATCAGAACATATAATAGAATAACCAATTCGCTGACATGTAGGAAGAAAGAGTCAGGGTGGCTACACTGTAAAAGATTTCCCCTGTTTTGACTTTTAGCCTAAGTGAAACAAAAAACTAATACCACCATGTGAACACTTTGATAGGCTATAGAGAACCTTCCTAGTGATGAATCCTAGCCATCCGATTGTCCATGCCAAGTTTAGCAAATGAAGCCAACTAAAAGAGGAGAACCAAACCTAAAACACAGAGAAATGTAGTGGCCACAAGTAGCACATTACTAAACCACACCTATCATTTTTCTGACAAAGATGTGAATGGGGAGAAAATGCACTTATAGCTAGTGAATATCTTCTGAGTCTAGAGGCTTTGGTTTGCTCCATTTGCAGTAGAGCTAACTCCATCTTTTAACCTTGAAACCAATCTAGATTTGCTCCTGGGTGACCCATAACATCTATATTGGTTGACCAGATGAAAACATTAGAAGCAAAGCTAAGATACTTGTTGTAAAAGCTTGTAGCAAAGCTCTCCAAACTTCAGGAGAGAAGCCACCAAGTCCGTTGCTTCTTCGGCAATGACTTCCTCTACAATGACAACCTTCTTCCCCACTCCATGCCTAGTGCTTGAAACCAGGCTTAACCCTTTTTACTGTTGAAAACATGTTGGAGCAAACCTTGCTCTCTCACGGTTGTTCCTAAAAACATTTTTCTTGTCCAACCCAAGTGAAAATCACGAGAGATAAGTCCATATACTAAAGGTGTTTGAACATAAGAATTACAATGTTAGGCATGCACGAAATTGTGGTAAGTCACAACTTCAAACTCTCTCTCCATTAATAGTCCATTAATTTCTATACTCCCATCATTAAATTTATGATGATTTAATATATAGATTTAATTTTTCTCCTAGCATGAGGGGAATACACACTATAGGGAAAAGATCTTCTAGCAGAGGTTTCTACGGAATCCCCTAAAAAAAAAAACCCAAAAATATGTTTGTAGTAGAGCTCACTGGCGGAGGTGGGCAGGAGGATGTTTTAGCAGATGTTTTTTGGATGGTGCGTCTAAAATATACAAATGCATCGGCGCTTTACTATCCATACAAGAACCGGCGTTGCATATAACATGGTGCATTGTCAAAAAATTAATTTTATAATTAAAAATTAAAAAATAAAATGGTGCTAAATAACATAATGCACCAATGCTTGAATAGTCGATAGCACTGGTGCCCTTCACATAGTAAAACGTCCCGATGCATAACAGTAAGGAGCACCGCTATAGTTTTAAATTTCATATAAATGTGGTGTTATTTTCCAACGAATCCCCCGTGTGGTAAGATTAACTAAACACCTCAGGGCATCTTCTAAAGAGCACCACTAAGTGGTTTTTAATTTCTAAAAAGATAACAATGTTATAGTAAAATCACAGCACCAGTGCAGTACCTGTAGAGAAATGCCCCAGGGCATCTCAAGAAAAACACTGTGATATTTTTAATTTAAAAAAAAAATGTGGTGATTTTAAATATATCACGCACCAATGCATTTCTAACGCATTGGAGGAGGTTTAAATAAAAAAAAAAAACCTCTCGGTCATAATTTTCATTTTTACAATCTACAGTGTGGGAGATCTCTGAAGCAACAGTTCCACTCTTTCTACATGCAGGTGCCCTAATGTTGATGCTTCTCTTGCTCACCATCCTTTTGTACCATGCTCACTATTTGAGTTTTCAATTTTTTCAAACTATCCATTAAGAAAATATCCAATATGTGTCCATAATGCCTCCCTAATGACCAAATATCTGGGTAATGTCTATGTTTCTTTTTAATTTGATTTTTTAGTACATTATCCACGATCAGGGTGCGAGCTAGCCCCATTGGGCTTGTCCTGGCCCAACGATTAATGTGAATCCATCATATCGTTCCGACCACCCTCCACATGCATGCAACACTTGGAGTGGTAAGAATTCTATTGGGCTTGTTGAGTAAGGTAGTTTGTGAACTCACTCTCTTGTGGATCTGGTTTGAGAAGGTGATTCTAGGCAGATGGTGGTGGTGGTCGTCTTCAGGTTCTAACAATGTTCACTGGTATGTTTTCGGTCTTAACTTAGCAAATTTTGTTAGTATGGAGTAGTCTATTCAACCTTTGATCGGTGAAATGTATAGGTCTAGGATTTGGGGTGATGGGAACTGGAAGTTCTAAAGGAATGGCCTTGCTAGGTTCCTTGTTGAGTCTGAGTCCATTCTCCTACTCATCCAGGTGTCTATAGAGTATGGTATTTGGTTGTCTCACGTGGGTGCTTGCATGGCCTGGGTGGTAAAGGGTTTTCGATGTGGAGGTCCCCCATACACGGGCATGAAAGAGATGGAAGGGGGTTGGGTCTATGAATAATTTGGTTTAGCTCTAGGGTATTTAGGCTTAGGGAGAGCTTGAAGTCGAACTGGGGGTTCAGGTAACTCCAGCTATGTCCTTTGGTGGAAAAGGGGCGAAGGTGGAAGAACCTTGGTGGCCTATTTTTGGGTCAGTCTAGTCATGTGGAATAGAATTTCTCCGGTTGGGAATTTATGTTTATATAGAGGTCAATTCGGGTTTCAAAGCTATTTATGGCTTGATGTCAATCACCATAAACTAGTCTCTGAGCATGGGCGTTTTATTTCTATGGCATAGTTTTTTTGTATGGAGTCGTGTCAGAAGGGGTTTGGTGGGTTGCAGGCTCAGTGCAGTTGCTGGCTCGACCTCCTTTTTAATTCCTAGTATAATGCTTGGTTGTTGAAGTTAATAAGATGTGGAAAGTGTTGATATAATGTTGAGGCCCTGAAAATGGTTAGCATGGCCAGTCCATTCAAGCTCTGCAATGGGCAGAGGAGGATGAATGAAAATGGTGGCACCCTTATCATATGTTAGCAATCAGTTGGTAGAAAAATGTGGGGTGGGTTCCTTACTTGGTTGGTTTCATTTGAATTTGATTTAATAGGTTTGCAGTGTGGGCACGACCCTTGGCAGTGTCGAGCACCCAAACTATGGCCATGTTCTGGTTGGTACCCGAAGTTGGGAAAAGAGCAATCTTTATCATTTAGCAGAAATAGATGGCCCAGGAAACTGTACAAGGAGAAATGGTTGTGGGAGCCGAGGTCCGGGAAAACAAAGGAAGGTCGCTTTGTCACCAAAATTCCAACCTAGCTCTTCTAGTGGGGCAGTTGGGGCAGGTTGTTAGCACAAGTCGGCTTCTTGCATAATTCAGGAAGTGACCCAAGCATACCATGCCAGTAGCTCCATCTTGGTCAAGAAATCGATTGCAGAGTGGGAGGCTAAGATACGACAGATCAAGGAGGATTTCGAATTGGATATGGATGAATGGAAAGCAGTGATCCCAGACCCAGGCCACACTCATGGCAGAGTATCCCAATACAAGCAGACAATCCATCTATTCTGGATGATGAAGAGAATTATGGTGAAATCTCTAGCGCAGTTTCCTCTTGACATGCATGTATCCCCCTGGGGTCATTCAGATTATCCTAAATAATTTCAAAAATTTTAGTTTCAAATACAGTAGCGGAGTGGTCAATTGAGCTGAATTGAGCAACATATCCCTTGCATACCCCACACGGTGTTGTTGGGTTCCATTGTGAAGGACCTTGGTCCGGTGGATTCAACTGATGATGAGTAGTGACAATGTATCCTTGTTTTTTCATTTTGAGTGATCTAAGCTCAAAGTTTTAGGCTTATTAGTAGCTACATTTATAGTTATCTAGAAAATGGGAAGTATAAAGACTCTCATGTTTACATAGCATGGTTGGTTAGATTTATCATTTTTTGTTTATGGATGGCATATTTTTCGGTTAGGTGGCAAATAGATCTAATTTCCCTCTGGGTATGTTAAGGCCACCTAACTCTCACAAATATGGATGTAATTTGCTTTATTTTTTAAAATCAATGGGAAGGTACCACTAAACTTACAAAAAAAAATAGTGGATTCGAAATGTAAATTAGGCTAAATTTTCCATTGTTAAAAAAAAAAAAATTGTAACACCCTCCTCCCACATCTACCCAAGCAACCGGAAAGCCGGGGTAAACATGCGATGAGAGGCCATTATGATATGATTCAACCTCCTAAGTCACGTTAAAGAAGTGGAACCGACAAAAACATACCATACATACATTAATCATCAACTACAGGACCCTCGAGAATCAATCCAATACTTTAGATAGCTTGCCTTAGGGTCCCACTAAAATTTTGCACAATTTAAGGCTCAGTTGCTCCCATGCTATAGGCATGAGTGTAGACCAGCAACCCAAAGTCACTCTCACAGGATTTTCTGCTAGCGACCAGAGACTAAAACTATCATTGTTATGCTAGCGACTCCAAGATTTGAGCCACTTTTTCAAGCCCAAAGCCTAAGTCACTCCCTAGAATTGAACCATCTCTTCAGATCAGTAAAATAACATAGAAATGACAATATGAAAGCAAATACTTGTTCAATACCTTGACTGGACCCCTACTAGCCATGACAGGCATTTCGTCAAACATATTGCAAATGTGTAATCTACAGTTGCAATTAACAGTTCTGAGCATAAGGGTCTCATACTTAACTGAGAATCGATAAGAACCATTGATGCCTCAACACAGCAACTGCCATTCCATCCATTAGGTCATGGATACATTGATCATTCAATTACAAGTAAAAACATGATGAGATCCACACATGGTTGCTGTCACAAAACACATACATAACCAGCCTAATAGTAGCATAAATATTCATGAAAGTACAGCCATATGGACCACATACAATCCATCAAAATTCTCATAGAAATACAAGGACAAATAACCTTTCATTAATGATGCAAAATCCAAACCCGGGATGGGACTTCCACGTTCCACCCAACCATAGAATGGTTGATCCAAATCTCTCTTCAGCCATTCTACCTCGTGCCATATTCCAAGCATGAATGTGGGATCTCATAGAACACATCAATAAAAAATGGTTCATGGCTTCCAGAGGCCATCCACCTCAACCCATCAAATAGTGATTCCACCACCCAATCGGACATCACCAAAACCATTATCAGATTGGTCTACATCCAAGCCTTCCAAGGATTCCAGGACTAGTAACTCAACCTACAGCTATTGTTGGGCTTCCAGAGGTTTTTTCCAACCAAGGGTTCCAGGACTAATAACTCAACCCACCAAGGGATACTAGAGTGTTTTTCCAACGAAGGCTTCTAGGACTAGTAACTCAACCCAAGTTGTTATAGGGCTTCTAGAGAATTTGTCCAACCAAGGCTTCCAGGAACTAATAACTTAACCCAAGCTAAGGAAACATGGGAAACAACCAAAAACAAACATTGGAAGTAAACCCACAATCGCCATGGTTATCCAAGAAATGGAAAGGTTAGGCAATCCACTATCAATCCAGGAAATTATCCATTCCAATGACAAATCACAACCAAGAAACCACATGCATGTGCCATGCATGCCAAAAATAGTGAAGGAAACATACATGCAACTCGGTACCTGCAAGAAAATATGATGTAGTTGCTGATCCCAATGCCTTCTTGTGCTTTCCTGCCCTTCATTTTCCCTCTTACACCAAAAATCCAAGTATGCCACACCCACCAAGAGTGCTCCAAGAAAACTTTAAGTCTCCAAGAGTATGAGAGAGAGAGAGAGAGAGAATAGAAGAGATCTCCAACACTGAACTGACAAGAGGTTATCAATTGATCCTCATAAGCCTTTTTATGAATGAGGCCTCTATTTTTTTTCATTTTCCATTATTTTCCTTCAATTTCATCCTCACATGCAACCTATAACCTTTCACCTCCCTTTTCTCCTAATTTCCATTATTTTCGTAAATAAATGTGCCAAAAATGCCATTTTGCCTTTCCAAAGCCTTATCCATTGCCTTTGCCAATTTCCTTAGCCATAAACAATCACAAGTGATCCCCATCACTTGGATTTTTCCCAACATTCAACTTGGAATAAGTGTCCCATCATCTGTGGTTATTATTTTGTCTTTATTTCCTTTTATTACATGAAATTTTCACCAAGGATGTTATAGAACCTTCCCCCTTGTGGGAACACCGTCCTCGTTGTTCAACAACACCTATAACCACAAGACTATTGTAATAAAAATATATACTTCCGATGGATCTTTATAACTTAGCTCGATGCAGTATTTACAATGATCACCCTACTGGAAAACAAACCAACATAACAACATAATAACATGACATCATAACAAAATATCGCATAGTGGAGATTTATAACATATCTCATGGAGGTATTTACATCCATATACATATGTACATAAACCAACATCATCAAAACATATACCAAATCATCTAACACAACATATACCAAAATCACACCAAAACACCAAGCCAAAACTGCTTTGCCTCAACCGGCAAAGAATGAAGGATACATAGCTCGCATTTGATCTGCCATCTCCCATGTAGCTTCATCAAGCCTAAAGTGCTTCCACTACACCTTAACTTGCTTGATTGCTCAGTTTTGGAGCATGAGCACCTTTTTCTGGAATATGCATTGAGGCTCCAGCTATAATTCTCCATCTGGCTCCACCTGCAATACAGACTAGTCAATCACATGATCAACATCCTTAACATACTTCTTAAGCAAAGATACATGGAAAACATCATGGACTTTCACTGTCAGAGGCAGTGTGAGCCGATAGGCTACTGGCCCAATCTAGCACAGTCTTCTTCAAAACACCATGCAATCTGACCACAACTTTGATAAATACTTGTGCTACTTCGCTAGTTGAGAATGAAGACTTAACCGAAATGAAGTGTGCAACCTTTGTTAATCTGTCCACAATGACCATAATGGAATCATGATGTCTCATTTTCTTTGGCAACCTGGTGATGAATTCCATGGAAATGACCTCCCATTTCCATTTTGGAATCATAATCAGTTGTAGCAATCCACCTAGTTGCTTACGTTCTACTTTCACTCGCTGACAATCAAAACATCTAGCCACGAACTCTGCTACATCTCTCTTCAGATTCGGCCAATAATAAAATTTCTTCACTGCAATTAATTTCTTTTGATAACCTGAGTGACCTGAATAATGTTTCACATAAAACTCCCTCAAGATAACCTTATTGAGCTCATTGTTATCTGGTACATATATCATGTCTTAGAACATGACCAACCCATTTGTTCTAAGACAATAATACATACCTTATGCACCTGCACCTATACCTACACCAATTCATGTACTGCCACATGTACCTATACCGACACTGATTCATGTACTGCCACTTGTACCTGTACCTACACATGTACCTGCACCATCATCCAGCTACAACCTGTGCACAATATCCATATACCTGACATCGTGCTGACCTACCTGCAAGATCCTATCGTATAAGTCTATCCCATATGATATCATGGCTTCCAAGTGATTTACCTATACCCATCTACTAAGAAAATATGCCACCCTATTATCTTTACCTATTATATACCTAATCTCGAAATCAAACTTGTTGATCGAAGCCAACCATCTAGCCCGCCTCACATTCAGATTCGGTTGGTCAAAAAAATACCTCAACTCAATGTGATCACTCATAAGTACAAACCTTCTACCAAGAAGATAGTGTCTCCACATCTTCAATGCATGTATAATCATTGCTAACTCCAAATCATGTGTCGGGTAGTTCTGTTTGTGCTCATTTAGTTTCTGGGAGTTATAGCATACCACTTGTCCATCCTACATAAGGACTCCACCAAGTCCTCTCTTGCAAGCATCTATGCATACCACAAATTCTTTGTCTGGATCTACAATTTGTAGCACTAGTGCACGCGTCAACAACTACTTAAGTTTCTCAAAGCTAGCCTCACACTCCTCAGTCCATTCAAACTTCTTACATTTCCTTTGAAATGATGTAATAGGATAAGAAATCTACAAGAAGTTCTTAATGAACCTCCTATAGTATCCTTCCAAACCCATGAAATATCTCATCTTATCCACACTCTTAGGAGTTTCCCACTCCATGAAGGCCCTTATCCTCTGTAGATCTACTGCAATTCCCTCCTTAGAGACAACATTCCCCAAGTAGTGTACCTCAATTTGAAAGAAACTACACTTGTTGAGCTTAGCATACAACTTATGCTCCCTCAAAAACCTTAACACTGCTGCTAAATGCTCAGCATGTTCTTCCTCATTTTTAGAATATACCAGTATATCATCAATGAACACAATAACAAACTTATCCAAATATGGAGCATTAGTTAAGCCAAATGGAACAACAACAAACTCATGATGCCCATACCTAGTCCAAAACACAGACTTGTAAATGTCCTCTTGATGTGCACCTGATGGTATCCAGATCTCAAGTTGATCTTGAAGAACACTAATTCTCCCTTCATCTAATCGAATAAGTCATCAATCCTTGGCAAAGGGTACCTATTCTTGATAGTCACTTTGTTCAACTACCTGTAATCAACACATAATCTGAGCGTTCCATCTTTCTTATTTACAAACAATATCGGTGGGCCCCATGGTGATACACATGGCCTAATGTATCCCTTGTCCAACATTTCCTTCAAATGTAATTTTAACTCAACCAACTCAGGTGTGCTCATCATATAAGGTGCTTTTGATGTTGGATCTGCACCTGGCACTAACTCAATAGAAAATTCTACCTCCCAGTGAGGTATAAACTCTGTAATGTCCTCAGGAAATACATCCTTGAACTGCTACAAAACTGGGTACTTGCTCAACACATTTGCATCCTCAACTTCCTTACCTTTATCACTAGAAATGTGCATTGTGAATAACTTACACCCTTTCCTGTGGTTACGCTTTTCTTGCATAGATGTCACCATCCTAACTGATGTATATTTCTTCTTGCCCTATAATATTCTTGGTTCTCCATTGTCACCACCACACTCAATGGCTTTATCATAACAATCTACCTTGGTTCTATGAAGATACAACCAGTCCATGCCCAACAACGTATTGTATGAACCCAACAGTAATAAATTCGAGTGTGCTGTGGTAGGCTTACCATTCAAATCAAATGCACAAGCTCTTACCCAATGATGAACTCGTTTCTTTGTACATGTAGCCAATTGTACTAACCAAGACTCCGCATGTAATTCCTTACTCAAACCACACTTATCCACCAAGTCAAGACTAACATAGTTATAATTAGATCCAAGGTTAATAAAAATAGAAATAACTTCATCACAAAGCTTACCGTCCATATCAATGATAGATCTCTGATGATCTACATGTGTTGTTATCCAATGTTGCATAGATATGCAGAATACTCTGACCAACATCCCCAACATTTTGTGCCTCCTGCGCACTATATTTGAGGCCTACCACCTAGATTCTGTGGGAAATCTCTCATGTGATGATCCTCACCATAAATCCAACACTCTATAGGCTTCCAGCCTATCTCCTTGTTCTGTTCTCCTAATCAGAATCCCTATCCTCTATCAGATGCATTGAAATTATTAGCTCATTCTCCTTGTTACTTGTATCCTAATGTATTTCTCTCCTCCTGTCCCATTTATCTTTGTTGTTTGCATTACCTCTCTAGTCTGGTTGAGTCTTGATTATGCGCTTTTATTGTTCATAGCAATGCCTTAGCTTCTGAATGGCCTCCTCCAAGGATCTAAGCTCATCGAACTCAATTCTATCTTTAAATGCAATCGGTAACCTACTAATGAACCTCTAAATCTTGGCCTTTTCCTCTGTGAGATAAGGCACATACCTCAGTAACTCCAAGAACTTTCTAGTGTACTCATCATCTATTATAGATCCCATCTTTAGCTCATAAAATTCCTTCACCCTGTCATAAAATTATCTCTCTGACAAGTACTTCTTCTTGAATAGCCACTCAAAGTCACTCCAATTCAAATCCTCCTCATGAATGCATCTAACATTCTTCACATATTCCCACCAAATGTCAGATTTACATTTGAGACTGAATGTAGCACTCTAGATTTTGATGTTCTTTGAATTTTCATGCAACCTGAATAATTTTCGCATGCCAAGCAACCATGCCTCTACATCATGTGGTTTCTTCATCTCTCCATCAAATGTTGGTGGATTTTCCTTCTTAAACTCATCTGGAAAGTATCCCCTATCACTCCACTTGTAAGTATGATACCGATGATGATCATGGTGCTTATATGAATCAAAACTAGAATCATCTTTGCGTCTATCCCTTCTCCTATCCGGAGTGTCCAACCATCTGCCATCTCTAATTATGTCATCACTATATAATATGTGACCACCATGTGACCGACTACTATATGCCCCATTAGTTCTATCCTCCTGCTCATAGCTGATACGACATGGTCCCTATCACAACAAATCTAAGAAACTCTGAAGTATTACTGCATTTACCTTTGCTTGTTTCTCTTGTAACTGTATGATTTTGTCATTATCTATCTTAAAACTAATTATTTCTTCCTTTAAGCTTCTTAGTGTAACTGCCAAATCAAAAGGGTTCCCAACACCATACTGCTCTTCAGATTCATAGGGAGAGTCTTTGTAGTCAACTATCTTTCTATCCATTTGATATTTCTTTCTGCAAGGTGTATCATGTCAGCTAAACTAAATCACAAAAAACCAACGTACCTTAGTATAGCTCAGGGATGATACCTTATCTTCAAGATCAACATATTGGTGTCATACATGTATAACATAATCCTGACAACATATAGAAACATAAGCATGTGATCATGCAACCATCATTCTATCTATGGTCCAGTCATCAATGCATGACCTCAATAACAAAACACACCACGACCTCAAGCATGACAACCGCCATCATTACACCACTATACACTTGACCACATGCAACCCTGAACATGCATAAGTGATACATAACCATCCACACATTTGCAGACACACATATGACCAAGCATGAATTAACAATACTTGAAATGAAACTTGCAAGAATGATACACGCAACCAAGCATACAAGAATGTAACCAAACATGCAATAATGTAACCAAGCATACTAAAACAATACATGTAAGCGACATAAATCGATACATAACCAGTCAGATACTCACAGTGATGCATTCTACAATAACACCTCAAATTCCACATGGCGACATCACTACAACAATGATCAAAAACATGCAAATGCAACAAGCACATGGAATGCAAGTGTAGGAGACACACATGCAACTGGGATATATGCATGACCAACACATAGCTCATCCAGTTTGAGGGGTGAACCATGCTCTGGTACCACTCTATAACACCCTCCTCCCACATCTACCCAAGCAACCAGCCATCCAGGGTAAACATGTGACAAGAGGCCACTATGATATGATTTGACCTCCTAGTCACATTAAGGCAGTGGAACCGACGGAAACACACCATATTGATGGGCCTCTAAATTAGACATAAATTAAGGCCCATGCCTCTGAATTAAACATAAATTAAGGCCCATCTAACTATCCTTCAACATATTAAACCTCTCTTTTTGCATTAGATAATTTATTTTTGACTTTAATATTTTCATTAGGAAGGTTTATGAATAATTGCATATTTGTGCCTAATATTATTTATTTTTGTGGAATATTATGAGAATATTGGGCAGATTATGAAGATTTGGAGGAGGAGATAACTTAGGGACTTGCTCCCTACTACACGAGGATCACTATTAAATTATAAATCAACAAGATATTATGGAATTATGACAAATATTGTGGTACTCCAATGAATGCAAAAATCTAAGAATGTGTTCCTTGCCATTTAATGCAGATTCCTAGTATTGGGAACTAGATCCACTAATCAAGGGATTTTGGTGGGGAAAGATTCCTCCATTCATGGGGAATGATTCCTAATCATTTTTTATAAGTACCAAGTCGAATTTTCCTCTAGGGAGAGATTTTTATTAGTATTCTTGTGGAGAGAACTCGTATTTCTGCCGCTCCATTGTATTTTCTTGTAGGGATGTAATTGTATTGATGGAAATAATGACGATTGGTGTCATGTTCAGCTTTTAAATATTTTTCTCCTCCATAGGTCTTTGATTTTCCTTGGGTTTGGCCATCCCAAGAGCCTCAAATCCCTTTTGTATCATTTTCTTTCCTTCTTTTCACTTCTTATTCACATGCATCTCTTGTTTTTATTTCTCTCTATTTCTACACTTAGTATTAATGGTTTCTTGTTGTAAGATTGGGTTAAATGGTTTATGTAAGTTATTTTGCAGGATTACAAGCATCATTTCATCTTTGGAAAAGATTTGGAAGGTCATACTAATCATTGAGCTACTTGTATTATCTTTCTTATTCCCAAATTTAGATTTCTGGAACTCCTTTGAGGCAAAGAACAGTAAATATATGCTATTTCTTTTAGAATCCTAACAAGCTTCAATCATTTGGTTCCACTTACATTAGATGAAAAAAAAAATCTATTTCATGACAAAAATAACCCCATTGCATTTTCACTTGATTAGGTTAGGCATTTTCTAGATTTACTAGCTCACTAGTTCTCGAATTTCTAGATTTTCGACTAGTAAATTTTTACTATTTTTTAGAATGGGTTAACAGAGGTATTTTTGAGTGATTCCACTTGGAATGGGGACCTAAGACATCCTAGTCAATAAAAAAATTTGTCCCATCCAATTTGGATTTGATTTTCTTGGTCATTCGATGAATTATAATTTCATATAGTAAATTTGTAACATCCTCTAGTAAAACAGGGGATCATGTAGGAGAACTAGTACATCCTATAGGAAATTTTGTAGCGGCCTGTTTTGAGCCCAAATTGATAAAAGCCATCATTGGCACTGGGAATAGGCCTCTACTTGACCTCCATGCCATCAAGACCATTTTAACCCTCTTCCTCCATACATGTCTCCCCTACCAAAGAACAAGTGAGGATTAGCATTTGCATTTATAAAACAAAAAGATTAAAAAAATGAGATGTTTTATATTACACATGCACACAGAAGTTAGTACTCTCTAGATCATATTTTGTTCTTAGATTAGTTAAAACATCACATGTGACAAATAGGGTTAAAATAGGGTTGTTTTGCAAGCAAAGTGTGTTAATAAGTAGATAGAGGATTTCATGTTACTTTACAAGCATTTTTAAATTCAGCCTTTCATTCCTACAAATAGGCAACATTTCTTTTCTCTCATGACAACAAAGGAAGAACACATTTTATGCTGCACATATAGTGTCGATACCTCTTAAGTTTGTACGAACCCCGGGTTGATAATTAAAGTTGGTAGCCTTGGGAGTTGCAGCATTCTTGTTGCAATATCAAGGCTCATCACATATAGACATTAATCATTAGCTACATGACCCTCAGGAACCAATACAATACTTTAGATGACTTGTCTTGGGGTCCCACTAAGCTTTTGGACAATTTAAGGCTCAGTCGCTCCCATGCTATAGGGATGAGTGCGACCAACAACCCAAATTCGCTCTCGCAGGCTTGCCTGCCAGTGACCAGAGACTAAAATTGTCAGTGCTATGCCAATGACTCCGAGATTTGAGCCACTTTTTTAGGCCCATAGGCAACGTCACTTCCCATAATTGAACCATCTCTTCAAATTAGTAAAATAACATGGAAATGACATTACTAAAGAAAATATTTTTTCAAGACCTTGATTGGACCCCTACTAGCCATGACAGGCATTTTGTCAAACATATTGCAAATGTAAAATCTGCATGTGTAATTAATAATTTTGAACATAGGTGTTGCATACTTAGCTGAGAATCACTAAGAACAATTGATGCCTCAACATATCAACTTTCATTCCATCCATTAGGTCATGGATACATTTATTATTCAATTACAAGCAAAAACGTGATGAGATCCACACATAGTTGTTGTCATAAAACACATACATAACCAGCCTAATAGCAGCAAAAATACTCATGAAGGTACAGCCATATGGACCACATACAATCCATCAAAATGCTCATAGAAATACAAGGAGAAATAACCTTTCATTAATGATGCAAAATCCAAACTTGGGATGGGACTTCCATGTTCCACCCGAATGTAGAATGGCTAAGATAAATCTCTCTTCGACGATTCACCCCTGTGCCATATTCCAAGCATGAATGTGGGATCTCATAGATTAAAACTGATTTAGGGCTTCCATATGCCATCCACCTCAACCCATCAAAGAGTGATTCCACCACCTGGTCGGACATCACCAAAATCATCATCAGATTGGCCTCCATCCAAGCCTTCGAGGGCTTCCAGAGCATTTGTTCCAACCAAGGTTCTAGGACTAGTAACTCAACCGACAGTTTTCTTCAGGCTTCCAGAGAGTTTGTCCAACCAAGGCTTCCAATACTAGTAACTCAACCCAAGTTGTTACAAGGATTCTAGAGAATTTGTCCAACTAGGGCTTCTAGGAAATATTAACTCAACCCAAGCTAAGGAAACATTAGAACCAACCAAAAACAAAAAATGAAAGTAAACCCACAATCACCATGGCTCTCCAAGAAATGGCAAGGCTAGGCAATCCTCCATGCCAGTGACAAATCACAACCAAGAAGCCACGTGCATGTGCCATGCATGCCAAAACTAGTGAAGGAAACATAAATGAAACTCAGTACCTACAAGAAAATCTGATGTAGTTGTTGATCTTGATGCCTCCTTGTGTTTTCCTGCCCTCCTTTGCCTTCTTGCTCCAAAAATCCAAGTATGCCACACCCACCAAGAGTGCTCCAAGAAAACTCTAAGTCTCCAAGAGTATGAGAGAGAGAGAGAATAAAAGAGAGCTCCAGCACTGAAATGGAAAAAGGTTACCAACTGATCCTCAAAAGCCTTTTTATGAATGAGGCCTCTATTTTCTTCATTTTCCATTATTTTCCTTCAATTTCCTCCCCACGTGCAACCTGTGACCTTTCACCTGCCTTTTCTCCTAATTTCCATTATTTTCATAAATGAATGTGCCAAAAATTCCATTTTTCCTTTCCAAACCCTTATCCATTTCTTTTGCCAATTTCCTTAGCCATAAACAATCACAAGTGATCCTCATCACTAGGATTTTGCCCAACATTTAGCTTGTAATAAGTGTCCCATCATCTATGGTTATTATTTTTCATGGTGCAGAAAACGCACCAGGAATGATGCGAGAAATTGTACATTGATGTGCCATGCCTGATGCGTTTATATCTACCAAATGCACCACCAACTTAATATTTAAAAATATAGTCATAGCTTTGTCTTTTCGATAACCTGAACGTTTGGTACCAGTGTGAAAACGTTATCTGTGCGCACTAGTGCACAAGTTTTTTGCACCGCTATCAAAAGTTAAAATTGTGAACTAACAGTGATGCAACATACTTATGTGTGACTTATGTGCGCACCAAAATCAATGCTTTTGTAGTTGAAATTGCACCAACGTTGGTGCATGACTGTGTTTTGAGTGCACCAATGATTTTTTTTTAATTGAAAGTTATGCTTCCATATTTATAAGTAAATGTTTCATTTAATAAAAAAAATTGTATTTTATGTATGAGGTTGATGTATTTTATGTGTCAATCATGTAGCAGAGACGTCAGCGAAGGGAGCACTAGCCAGAGTAGGAGCAGTAGGAAAACCCATACAATATAGTCTGAACATGGTATGCCAGAGAGAGTGTTACACAAGATTTTGACACTGTCCTTGTACTCCTCGTTCCTTGATCCTGGATGACCTCTACAGTGAACCCCACATGCTTTGCCTTCATGAAGAAACTCCCATTATGTCCCTCTTCATGAGCAAATAAATTCCCTTTTGCACCATTTCCCCTTAAATTTTTGTTCTGCCCAGTTTACAAGACTGGCGCTAATGGCCTTTGTCTCCCCCGCGCTGATGTGTAGATATTAGCACTACTCCTCACACCGACCAGAGTGACTGGGTTGTGTCTCAATTGCGCCTGTCCTGTTATGGAAAGTTTTTCAAATTAGAGCCGAAGCTTCCAGCTCTAGAAGCTTCGTAATGGAAGTCTGGTAAATAGTTTGGCCAGATGGGGTTGAGGATGACAGTTTGGGCTCCTTTCCCCTATAATGATGGAACTACCACAATGGATAAGTCCTTCTCCCATGAGAAGAGGATCCATCTCCTATCCATATTTCCTATATAGACCTCCCTTCTTCCCAAGCACAAACTAGTCACAGTTGATAGTTTTGGCTGAGTGTGAGCGTTATAGTTGCAAAGTGTTGATGCTATTTTGGAGTAGACAAGCAAGCTATTACTAGTTGTAGCTATCTAGTTGTGTGAGGAAGAAGTGTGTTTTGGTTTGGAGTGAAGCCTAAAGGGAAGAGATTTAAAACTATTGTTGTTTGAAGCCATCATGGAATGCTAGCAGAAGTGTGTGGGAACCTGGTCTTGTCAGAGGAAGACTGCAACATCAAGATGAATGGTTGTAATCTCTCTTTGATATTAATATATGCAACTATCGATTGATTTCCTACATGTTTTGTAATATTACATATCCATGTTTTAATGTTTATTGACTTGGTAAGTAGGTTGAATTGCAATTTGTTTATTATTATGTTTGTGTGTTGTTGTTGTTTACTTGTTTTAGGAGCTTGAAGAAGGAAGCGAGAGGTTGCTGGAGCGAGCAAGCAAGGACATCATCAAGTAGGATAAGCAACCAAGAGGTAGGCCCTCTTGATTGATTCCAACCTAAGGAAATCTTCCATAGAATGTATCTGTTGTGGCTAGACCCATTATCGGGCTAGAGGAATTCGTTCATATCTGCACTTATAATTTTACTTCACCACAAATTGGTGACTCTACTGGGGATCCCAATACTTTTGTTTGTTTTGGATTTCTTCATTTCGTGAGAACTTTTCTGGTTTCACGTTTTCCCTTTGGTTCTGTTTCTTTTCTCCTACTTACTGGCCTAAGTCTAAAATTCATAGTAGTAGATCTAGTCCCTGTTTTGAAATTTTATTTATTTTTCCTTAGTTACCTGTTGTGCTTTACAAACAACCCCCCATTTCATGTTATTTTTATTCATAAAAAACATTAAAATGTGAAATGGGTCCCTTTAAAATAAAATTGATATCAAAACTTTTACTTAACAAAAGTCCGATAATCAAAGAAGCGCTTTATAAAAAACCCTTTTTAAAGCAATATCCATTTAAAATGAAATAAAGCAAATATTCGGTCATTGCGATAAAGCGATCGCAAGATCACATATCGCAATAGCATGAGGGACACAACAAAATGGCATAAGGCTTTCCCCCGATGCGATAAGCTATTGGCGATCGGCAATCGGCAGTTCCCCTTTGTTATAATCACATTGCGCATATGCCTTTCGCCGATGCGATATCGCAATCGGCGATCGGCGGGTCCCCTTGTTTGAACCTTAATGCACATATGCCTTTTGCCGATGCGATATCGCAATCGGCGATCGGCGATACTCAATGCATTGTTAAGCCAGACTTGTTATAGCCCCCGATGCGATGCGATAAGGCACAGTTTTCAATAGAAAGCCGTTAAAGTGATTGGAAAACTCAATTTACTGTTATTTAAGGCATAATCACTCCCGCTCGGCTGCCAATACGTCCATTGCATGCTTAAAGAGATCTCTCGACCAAATATTGATATAATGGGCATTTATAAGGTGGCAGGTTCTATACGGTCATTTAATGGATTCATGTCCTAAGATCTGTCCATAGATTGTCTCCGCACCTGTTTTAAAAAGCAAAATATATCAGTGCACATCTATTCAATTGTAAGTTTTATCACTATCTCTCTTTGTTACGCCAAATTGCCTCTCTGTGCAGAATTCAGTCTTAGACAGGAGTTCGGGCATGATGGGTAAGAAGTCAAAGAAAATCGCAGGTGCTTCCAATCCACCAGTCGCAGGATAAGCCGCAGCAAACAGCAAAAAAGGCCTAATATCCGACACAACATGCGCAGGCCTCGCCAGAGTCACTTGGCAAGGAACTTATGACTTAATTGAGGCCGAGAAACCAACGCAGACGGTAGAAGAAGCTACCGTGGATTCGTTAAAAAAGTCGGACTGCACTCTCAAAGATTTGGCTGATTCTTTCCTCCATAGGATAGCAGCAAGGGAGAAATTCTCCCATATACAGACATTGTGCGATGGGCAATTGAAGAAATCCCCATCATGGACAGAACTTTCAGCACAAGGGATGGAAGGATTTTTGGGTCATTTAAGCCAGAAGACTTGAGGCAAATGTATCATTTGCCTAAGCCGGAGAAGATATACAATAGCGCCTTCTTGGAGAAGTTTGCGAGTGAGAATGAGATCGAGTCTGAACCTATTAAGGACTGGAGGCAAAATCCAAATAAACACAAGCACAAATCCTCCGGTAAGTACTCGGTCGACTCTTTGGCTTCTCCTTATTGCTATGCAGGTATAATGATGTGTAGATTGTGGGGTTTACACGACTCTGCCATTTTTACCATTGAGATGGTTCCTCTTATGGAGGCGGTAGTGAACAGCACGATTATGGATTGGGCTACTATCCTTTCGGATAAGCTAGCAGTAGCTGTTAGTGACTTTAGGAATAAAACTAGAGTCACTGAGAGGAAAATTCCCCCATTCTACTATAGTGCATATATCCTAGATACCTTGTGTTTCAATTCTGAATTCCCTATTCTTGGTTGGAGGTGGACCGCACAGGACCCCTCGCCCATTCATATTTACCATCGCAAGATGTGGAAGTCATCCTATAAAAACCACTTGTATCAGATTTGTAATGGTTTCATGGTTCGTGTTTATTATTCAATTTTTGATAAACCCATTTCAAGGATCTCCTACCTAGCCTCTTTTGACTTACCAGCAATGGCTAGTTGGTTTGGTGAAGAGCATTTTACTTATATTAGAGTCTTTGGCAGTCAAGCCAATCCTCATGTCCTCCCCTTATATGTTCCTGATAAATTGCTAGCAAGGGAAATTGCATACCATATTACAGCTGAGAGTACTACACAGACTCTCAAAAAGGAGAAGAAAAGGGGCTGGCCTACTTTCCCCTTCAGATGTGGTGTCTTCACCCTGCATGATCTCAAACATGCGGAAAAAGAGGCCACAATGATTCAAGCTCTAAATCTGGCTACAATCCTGAATAGAGCATTTGACCCAAAGCGAACTGCATATGCCGCTTTGGAACATGCCAAATTAGCAACATTTGATCATAGAGAAGATATGTTCGATGACATGTTCTCTTCAGCTGAATCAATAGGTCAAGCCAAAGAGCTCGCTAAGATAAGATATAACGATGAAGGATTAACTGAGTTTAATAAACTTAGAGAGCAGAGGTTGCAAACTCTGCCTCCAGATTTATTAACGCCAACCCAAGTAGCATCACCAAGCGAGCCTAGCCAGCAACAGACAAAGGAACCTCCCGCTACAACGAAAGATCATAATAGTGAGCAGGAGGAACAACAGAGGAAAGACCAAGAAGAGAAGCTGAAGAAAGAGCAGGAAGAACTACAGCGCAAAGAGCAGGAAGAACAACAGCGCAAAGAGCAGGAAGATAAACGGCAAAGAGAGCAGGCCGAGAAACGGCGAAAGGAACTGGAAGAGCAACAAAAGGAAAAACAAGAACAATTGCTGAAGGAGTCTCAATCTAAACAGACCACCACCGATACTAACGTGGGTGCTATCACAGACCCTGAATTGCTAAAGGAATGGCAGCAATTCGATACCATTATCAGTGGAGGGAAAGACTCACAAAGTACCGATACTCCTAAGACCAGCAATGTGCAGGATGATACCTCATCTCAGGGTCTGAGTGGAACCAGCGGCCCACCTAAATCTAAAGATATTGAAAGTAATTCCGAAAGGTCCCAGCGACCAAATCATTCTACAAGTAGAAGATATTCCGCCATTGGATGTCTTCTACAGCCCAAGGCATAGAGCAGTGGTAAAACGATCGAGGAAGAGATGAAGGCTTGATCAACCTTCTATCTTTCCAGAAAAAACGGTCACAGGCAATGTAGTGTGGAAGGAGAAACTGGATCCCTCCAATGATTTAACCAAATTGTCACAGTACGCTGGAGCTTATTCAGCTGCAACTATCGACAAAGCATCGGAGGTTAGTCTTTTGTTAAAGACTAAAGACCAAGAAATCTCCACTTTACAGATAGAATTAGCTGAGATAAAACAGAGGGTAATGCAAGCAGAAGAGCAGTTAGCGGCACAACAACAGAGGACAGCGTAGGTAGACGAGAAGTTATTGGTGCAACAGCAAACAAATAACCAATTGGCTCAGCAATTGGAAGCGGAGAAACAGAGGATTGATCAGGCAGCGATCCAGAAACAGAACGAATTAACGGAGGCTTTGGAAAACTTGAAAACAGTGAATGAGCAATTAGTGAAGACCAAGGATGAGCATATCACTCAAATAACAGCACGGCTAGAGAAGATTAAAGGAGATTCGCAGATAGCAGAATTCAGGAAAGAGGCAATGTTGATAAACAATGCGCTGATATCGCAAATTAAACTCTTGTGTCATCAAATCTCTCAATCGGAGCCACTCTGCGAATTAACTACATCCATAAACGAGCAGGTAGAGAAAGCAAGGGATGACTTGAATCAAGCCGATGAGGCTATCACTGCATATCTTGAATGGCAAGATTCGAAGTCGGGAAAAGCCTCCAATTTGCCAAGGATACTTGAGGTTCATAAATATATACTTTTCACGGAATGGCACACACACGTGTTAAAGGCAGAGAGAGCAGCTTCTAGATGTAGATTAACTTCTGGCAATTTAGTTGATCTAGTTAACGACACTCTCTACATAGCAAACATGATTTCCCAGTGTACACCGGGAAAGATTAATACAGAAAATGCATTGGAGCAAACATGTTATCCAGAGTTAGAAGGCAGAGGAAGATTAATCCCTGGAGTTAATAGTTTAAACATGGAAACATATTGGCACTTCCTAGTCAAGCCTCATGAACAAAGAGCCGCCCTCAAATGTTTAACAAATGCCATCCAGTGTATGATTCCTGACATCCAAGACGCCACCTACGCTGCCCAGCTCAGTTCGCAGCTCAACAAACCTCCGGAAATTGAGCCAATTCTTGCCATTAATCAGCTCAGATCCAAAGGAAAGCAGCCGACCGAATGAATCATCCTCCAGCTCCCCAGATCGCCAGCTGAAATAGCAACAAAAGTTATTGATATCAGCTTAAGTAGCATTTCTGTTTTATAGATATTTAGATTAGTATTGTATTTATAGACCCTTTCATGTTTTTAGAAAGGGTCGTAAAATTTTGTAATAGACTTAATAGACTGAAGTTTGCACTATTGTGCTTCAGCCTTTATTCTTTTATGAAACTCGACTAGTCGTTCTTACTTTAATGGAGAAATTTCTTTACACAATTGTGCACTATTGTCGTTGATTGAGGAATGTTTATGCGTTAAGGGAACAACCACACATAGCGATTGATATCTGGGAGTGGCATACAGCTCAAATGGTATTTCTATCTTTGTCTGAAGTCATTCTG
>APFE030069627.1:14382-25347 GCA_000404065.3 Pinus taeda | reverse complement strand
AACGAATTAAAAATTAAATCAATTAAATTAAATGTGTCAAAATGTTCAAATCTCAGAATTTTATCAAAATCTCCTGACTAAAAAACGGATTAAAAAATCCGAAATTACACGCCCCAAACAAAAACAAAGAAAGATGTAATGAACTGAAAACTATTCGTGTGAATACCAAAGAATCTTCAAATATTCGTGTGAATACCAAACAATCTTCAAAATACTATTCAACAATCTTCAAAATACTATTCGTGTGAATACCAAAGAATCTTCAAAATAGTCAAATCGTGGTTTCCCATTACACGCGAAACATATATTTCTCATAGTCCTGCTCCCTCAAGAAGGGCCCATGTGCTGGCAATTCATAAAATTGGTGACAAGTCATAGTCATTACTATGACTAAATTAATTAAATACGGTTTGATAATAGTTTATTAAATGACACTCTTGGGTTGTCTATGAGTTTTTTTGTTGGGTTCGACGGAAAAAAAAAACCTTGTAGTCAAGGTTTGATATTATTAAAGATTAAAAAAAATTAGGAAAAAAATAGAGTGGTTGATAAGTGTGTATATATATATTATTAATTATGTTAGTAGATTTTTTTTAATAGAAAAATAGAGTAGTTTGAGCATGTGATAATTTTATCTTTAAAAATTGGATTTTTTCGATATATTTTTGGAAAAAATGGTTGAAATTTTTGGAAATCTAGGTTACACTTGTTAAACTATAAAATTTTAGGTGCCGTAGGGTTTTTGAGAATGTTGAATCTATCTCTACCTTTAAACTCTCAATTGGAACACTTACAAATCAAGATTTTGCAAAATAAAAAATATTTGATTCCGACAAAAAAGTTATTGCCTAGGCAAAATTATTGCCTCACTACAGAACACCATAGAAGAATATGTCTTCATGTATAGAAGAGCAATCCAAAAGTTATGTTGGTAGTGTAGAAATAAGGGATAAAAATGTGTTGAATGAGTGCAAGAAAACCACTCCCAAAAGTTGAACTAGAGAAATATATAAAAAGCGATGAAGATCTACATTGGATGAGTGTAGAAACATGGGTCAAAACTATGTTGGCTTGAAATAGATAGTGGAAGATTTTAAATTGTTTTTAAGATGTAGATGAAAGATTCTAACTTAGTGACTTGTGTAAAAATATAATATATAGAAGCATAAAACAATTTCAAAATCTAAACTACGATTAAAAATGTCAAAGGGAAAACTGACACACCATAATTAGGGAAGACAATTTGGAAATTTCCCCAAGTGGAATTCCCAATCTATTTGTAATACCCCTACCTGATTATATTATCTTACATTATTTTACTAGCCTACCTATTGGGTGATTGAATTTTTGTGCTTGATTCGAATAAGTATAACTAGTATATGTACGAGGTATGCTTATGCTAGTTACATCCCACACATCGCATGAATACATTAGTATTTGTTGGACACCTAATCCACTAAGGGTTGGTGTGGAAGGTGAACAATCACTGGAGTCCAAGAGACCACTTGTTATGTGAAGACTAAGGATCACAAAGAGATGTATAAATGTACATTATTGTGAATAATAAATGCAGTGAATGTTCTATCTTATATTTTGCCTTCTCCATGTGTGTTTAACATGGTATCAAAGCCACGATGTGTGGCCTTCTCCATGGGTTTCTCAACCACTAATTGCATAGTCTTCTTCCTCATTGTGCGTTTATGCACTAGGTTGTTTTCCCTGCCATTCTCTTCCAACTTTGTCAACCCTAACGCTTGTCTACTATTGAAGGCAAACAACTGCGAACGTTTTGAAACATAGGGTTGTTCTGGTTTTTCCTAGAAATTCCATCAAAAGGATGAAAAATATGCACACTTGACCATTTCATCTCTTTGCATACCCATCTTTTGGTTAAGAAAGCACTCCTCTCTCTCACTGAAATCATTGGCAACACTCTTTCTAACGTCTCTAGCATCGTATGAGTATCTTTTTTTATCATTCCACCCTCTTCTTCGGCATTGTGTTCAACATTTTCAAAGAATAGATCGTGGATTCGTGAAGTATTTGTTGTGACCTATGAGTTATTTTTTGTTGATATTGTTAAACCATTATGTACCAGACCTCATAGTTCAGGCATGGAACCTGACAAGGGATTCTTCGTAGGTCAGGGTTATCCTCCATCGTCTTTTCCTTCCATGTTTATAGAAGGATTTCTCAGTCAGGGATGTCGGCGAGTCCCTTTTCCAATTGATAGAGGGATTTCTCAACTAATTTGTTTGTATTTCGAAAAGATATTAGACATATTTCCTTGTCAATAACCTGTTAGCACTCTATGAGATCTTGGCCTTTAACCTCATCTCGCACCCCATATCGTTGTTCCTCCAATCTCTGGCCCCATTTGTTGGCAAGTGTTGTTAAGCACAATAGAGCGCAAGGATCATTTGAGGTTTGTACATCAAATAATTTTCCACCATTTTGAGAAACCTTCTTACTAAGGGGATCATTTTTCAAAGGTTTCCATTGATTCTAAGTGCATTGTAGTGAGCAACCATAAAATTTTTCACCGACCCCCGTGGAATGGATTTGATTTCCCATTAAAGGTTACTAATCAATTGAAAAGGAATTCAATTAATCTCGTGTGAGTTACTTCTATGGAGAAAAACAATTCATTGTTAAACAATGGTGATGGATCCAAAGATAAGCGGTTAAAAATTTCCATAATACTGGTGAACCTACAGTGACAACAAAAAAGGCATCCTTCTCAACATGTTTTTGTTCAGAAAAATCCTCTATTTGAGGTTGAAATAATCACCCATCAACAATCATCAAGTGATAAAGTCAATAAAGTTGAGGATGATCCCCATCAATTACCCATTTCAAGAGAAGATTTCCATGCAGATGTTGAAACTCAGCTTGCACTTCCCAAGTGCATCACCAGAACTTGGGAAGAGCTTGTCAGCAAAAAGAACATAAAATGTCTTGGATATGATAAGGAGGCATCCTTTCCTACTCCAGACTACTCAAAGCCAATCAAATTTCAAAGTGTTGGGTTTCTTTATGGCACTTCATCTTCACCTATTTCAGATCTTGATCCTCCAAAGTAGCTACATATTGTTAAATGCCAACATTGTGACTAAGTTGGCTATATGAAATATCATTTATTTGATCTCCACCCGTGAAATTATTGTGGCCAACACACTCATTATTAAAATAGATGCTTCAAAAAAAATCCTCGTGCAAGAATATAGATTCACCATAGATGGATCACTTCTTGGTAATGGGATCACTTCTTGCCAATGGGATTCAAATCAATTGAGTTTTCTCCATCTCACCTTGTATCTGAAAGGGGGGGAATTATGGTCATCTACAAGTTTCAAAGCCACGTCAAGCGAGTCTAAGTCACAACCTAAACTTGATGCCTGAGCGTACAACTAGAGACAACCATATCTAGATTCAAAGTTGTAGCCAGAGACATGGAAGCCTCTAAGAATTCCTTTGGTTAGTGGCCTTCCTTAAACTATAGAAAGTTGTAGACCTCCCCCTTTTCCAGGTTGAAGGTCCCCCTCTTCAAAGAATTAAGGATCACTTCCTCTAGCAGAAGACTTCAACTTCTTGCCAGATTAGGAAGAGTTTTGGGAATCACACTAGAGTTTTTAAAAATAGCTATCGTAATAATTGTCTTTAATTTAATCAACATTCAAAGTAAAATAATGTAAATTAAAAGTAAAAAAGAAGAGGTAGTAAAGAAAAGAAAACTGAATTATCATTTTTTATCGTCATTGGGCTAAATAAAGAAGCCATAGACAATGTTTCTTGCCTTAATTTTTTCTAGC
This sequence comes from Pinus taeda, assembly GCA_000404065.3. Classification (NCBI taxonomy): domain Eukaryota; kingdom Viridiplantae; phylum Streptophyta; class Pinopsida; order Pinales; family Pinaceae; genus Pinus; species Pinus taeda. The sequence goes on along the minus strand of APFE030069627.1, from coordinate 21,535 downwards.
AAGCCACTGTAGTTGCCATTATTAACTTTAAAATATAATTACTTTACACAATAAATTGAACCTCAATCTATGATATACCTCATCCAATACAAGACAAGTTGATTAACAGGTCATTTCATAACCATCCATCCAGGGTCATTATGTAAAAAAAAATATCCAAAAAAAAAGTGAAAATAAGAAAATCCTAATCTCTGTAGTTTGTATGCCTAGGTGGAAAAGAGAGGGAAGTTGAATGCACAAACTAAAGGGTAAGGGATAATGGTTTAAACTTCAGAATAGGGCTAAGTGTTACAAATTTAAAAATGAAAGCTAATAGAGTTATAGGTTTAGTTGGGAATTTATATTAATATAATGCCAAAGATCAATAGTTGGTATGCCTACAGAATAGAGAAAAATGAATTTGAGGGCATATCTCTTCTCGAACGACTTGAATTGACTACTATAGTGATGTGAATTTTGTTGGCATTATGATACATATGTTGTATTTGATGGCAACCCACTCATCTCGGATGATAAATTATAGTGCAGCAAAGTTATTTTCTGGTTCCGCAGGTGCACAGATCAAATGATGCGGTCATCGGTAGGTTGCGCAGGAGAACCGTTGAAAAGATGCGGATATGTTTGGTCCATGGTATTTATTTCGACATTTTTGATCCTATGATTTTGGTCCGTGGTTTTGGCATCTAAAATATTGAACCTAGGTTTTGGATCCCTAGTATTGTTTCTCAATGGTTTTGATCCATGGTTTAAGTAAGGTATTGACTATAAAAGGGAAAGGAGATCAGTTGGCAAAATACAAGTGTGAAAATATTAAGAAGAGAAAGATCTGAATTTCTAATAATCGGTTGGTGAGACATAGTTGAATCTGAATCAAGGAGAAATCGAAGCATTATAAGTCAGATCTACTGAAGATTTGGGATCCCTTTGAAGCATTTGTGATTTCAACAGTTTGGGGTATGTTTGAGAACTGATAAACTATCTAAATCCGGAGGTGCGCAGGAGTGGCAACGGCGTAGTGCGGAGTTGCGCAGCACCAGAGAAGAAGCAGGTGCGAAGGTGCGTAGAACCAGAGAAGAAGCAGGTGCGAAGGTGCGCAGAACCAGAGAAGAAGCAGGTGCGGAGGTGCGTAGTTGAATCGGCGGAGCAGGTGCAGATGTGAGTTGAACAATAGATAGTGCAGGTGCGGATTTGCGCAGACTCATCACGGAAAAAGTGCGGATATCCACAGGTTTCCTTCAGTGAAGTTGCGGACCTTTCCTGAAATATATTTTAGCTATCTTTTATCTGTTTCTGCAGAGATCTGGGTTTAAATTGGTGTCTGGTTACTAGTGTTATTTTCTGGTTACTGCACTCTGAGAAGTTATTTGTTTAAAGGATATTGGGTGATGCACATGTACTTGATGTTTTGGATCCAGTTTGAAAAATTATGAAACGTGGTCCCTGGAAGAAAATAGAAGGTTACAGCGTTCTGTAGGTCAGCACCTTCGTACTAGTATTTCAGCTAGTATAAGAGCTAAGGGGGTTGTAGCTCCCTTCCAGAAGAAGCTGGAAAACGAGAGAGGGGGTTGTAGCTCTCTGCACGTTGCAGCCTGCGTACTGGTAAAAGACTGCACCAATACAAAATCATTGTAAGAAGAAGTTTCTAATTGAAAGAAGATAGAGACATATTGCAGCAGGTGGTTTTCACCCACATTGGGTTTCCACCTTACATCTTGTGTTCCTTGGTGTGACTGTCTATTTTGTGTTCTTGCTCATTATTCTATGGTTCTCACATACAAATTAATGACGAACATCTGAAGAATAAATTAAATTATAAGTTTGGAAGGTATATGCAAATTTCAATTGTCAGATCTAAAAATATTTGTATAAATTGAGAAGAGTTTGATAATACTGATTCACCCCCCCCCTCTCAGTATAATTTCTAACAATTGGTATCAGAGCAGGTCCTTCAGAAGAAGCTTGATCACTTGAAGGAAGATCTATCATCATGAGCAACTACGAGAGAGAAGCATTGATCAGGCCACCAATTTTTGATGGGACCAACTTCGTCTATTGGAAGGTAAGAGTCACATCCTATCTTCAATCTCTTGGTACAGAAGTCTGGGATATCATAGATACAGGTACACATTTCCATCAGCAACTCCAACAGATCCGACTGAGAAGAAGAAATATGAAACCAATGCAAAAGTAGTCAATACTCTATTAGGATGTCTATCTTAATCAGAATTCGTCAAGGTTATGCAGTATAAATCTGCTAAGGAAATATGGGACAAGATCGTTCTGAGCTATGAAGGAGATGAACAGGTAAAACGAGCAAAACTTCAAACCATCAGAATTCTGTATGAGAATCTCAGAATGTACAATGATGAAAGTGTGGCTAACTATTTCCTACGTATAGATGAGATTGTTAATTGTATGAAAAACTTGGGTGAAGAAATAAAAGAGGCTGTTGTGGTTGAAAAGGTTCTAAGATCTTTGTCACCTAAGTTCGAATCAAAAATTTCTGCTATAGAAGAAAAGGAGAATCTACAGAAAATTACCATGTCGTAGCTACACTGAATTCTAACTGCTTACGAAATGAGGAAAGGAGGACCATCAAACAGAAGAGAAGTCGCATTCAAGGCTTTACGCAAAGGAGATTACTATGAGTCAGGGCATATGTCAGAAGAAGAGGAAGAATCAAATTTTGTCAAGAACCTTCAACGGGGTGCTGGAAGATTCAAAGGTAAGTTACCTTTCAAATGTTTTGCTTGTGGAAGAGTCGGTCACTATGCTTCCAAGTGTCCTCATAAAGATAAGCTTGACAAAGGTAAGGAACCTATTAGATGGAACAAGAAACAAAATGTAAGTAAGAAAAGCTACTACACCCATGAAGACAGTGATGGACTCTCAAATAATGATGAAGATGAATGAGGTAATAACTATAGACTTTTAATGGCTTTTGAAGATGATGATTTCTTGGATGCTATAGATGAAGAAGGTCTTTATGAAGAGATTCCTAAACTCAAAATTTGTTTAGAAGAGAAAAATATGATTATTGATACTCTGCAATTTCAACTGGCTGAAAGGGAAAACATCATGAAAAGTTAGAATGTGAAATTGTGGGACTTAGAAAAGAGATTGAGAAAACAAAAGCTCTTAATCTTAGATTTGTTAAAGGATCTGAAACTCTAGATGAGATTATTAATGTGCAACATTCTCCCCTAATTAAGACAGGTCTGGGATATAATGAAGAAACATCTCAAGCACAGAAACCATCCACCTCCAAAAGTTATATTGATGCAGCAAGGAGGAGTGAGCAAGGAGGAGTGAGTCAAAGCTGGAAATGTGATGTATGTTGATGGCTTAAAACATAATCTATTGAGTGTCAGTCAGATGTGCGATCAAGGAACTGAGGTAATATTTCGATCAAATGAATGTAGTGTTCGTGATCTTGATACAGGAAAAATAGTGATCAAAGGCATAAGAACTCCAAATAATTTATACATATTCAAAGAAGGACAACCTGAATGCTATCTAAGCAAGAATGATGAACACTAGTTATGGCACCAGAGATTGGGGCACCTAAGCTTCTCACAACTAAGGAAAGCATGCAAATACCAGGCAGTTCGTGGTCGTCCAGACAATACAATATGCAAGTCATGTCAACTTGGTAAACAAACTAGAACTAACTTCCCTAAGAAGGAAGGATCAGCTAGCAGGCCACTTGAGCTTGTCCATACTTATGTATATGGTCCGTCTAGGAAAAGGTCACTCGGGGAGAAGAATACTTCATATTATTCATTGACGACTATTCAAGGATGGTTTGGATAGGACTTATGAAGCACAAATATGAAGCCTTCGAAAAATTCAAATCCTTCAAAGCTTTGGTTGAAAATGAATCATATCACAAAAATAAATGCCTCAGGTCTCATAGAGGTGGTGAGTTTACCTCAAATGAATTTTTCGATTTTTGTGAAGAACATGGAATAAGAAGAGAATTCTCTACATCCAAGACTCCTCAGCAAAATGGAGTAGTGGAAAGGATGAACAAAACGGTTCAACAAATGGCTTGTGCTATGCTTGATGAATCTGGAACTCCCGCAACCTTCTGGGGTGAAGCTGCATTTGCTGCAGTTGTTATTCTCAACAAAACAAACGTCCAGGTGAACAACACTCAAACTCCTCATGAGCTCTGGTATGGTGAGACTCCTTCGGTGAAATATTTTAAAATTTTTGGAAGCAAATGCTATATCAAAAATACTAATGAACATCTTGGCAATTTTGAACCTAGAGCAGATGAACGTATTCTCCTTGGTTACTCTCCCCACAGCAAAGCTTACAAATGTTATAATAAAAGGCTTGGAAAAATTGTTAAAAGTATTGATGTAGTGGTTGATGAAGAAGAAAACACTCCTAGGCAGGTAAGATCTGAAGATTTCGAAGATGATGAGGACTATCCATCAACATCAAATCAGATTCATGATGAGGAAGAAGAGACCTATGAGGCACCAGAAGAACAGATAAGGATAGAAGAAAAGACTCCATCCAGGTACGTTCAGAAGAATCATCCAGAATCTCAGATTTTGGGGCAGAAAGAGGTTGGTATACAAACAAGAAGAACAATAGCAAAAGCTTCAAGCTATTTGGCATTACTATCCTCCACTAAGCCACAAAATGTAAAAGAGGCATGCAAAGATGAATGCTGGGTCAAGGCAATGGATGATGAACTTGAGCAGATTGAAAAGAACAACACTTGGGAGTTGGTTCCTAAACCAAAAGATAAGAATGTCATAGGGACAAAATGGATATTCAAAAACAAGTTGAATGAAAATGGGGAATTTGTTAGAAATAAGGCCATACTTATTTGTAAAGGATATGCTCAACAAGAAGCAATAGACTTTGAAGAAACTTTTGCTCCCGTTGCTAGACTTGAGGCCATCAGAATGTTCCTTGCTCTCTCTAGCTTTCAGAAATTCAAAGTATTTCAAATGGATGTGAAATCTACCTTTCTGAATGGAGACTTAGAAGAAGAACTGTACATTGAGCAACCAGATGGATTCATTCTTGGAAATGGTCCAAAACTTGTATGTAGACTTAAGAAGGCTCTCTATGGTCTTAAACAGGCTCCAAGGGCTTGGTACTATCGTCTGGACAAATACCTTCATCAACAAGGTCTTTCAAAAGGATCAACAGATAGCAACCTTTATATAAAAATTGAAAATGACAAATTGTTAATACTTGTTGTGTATGTTGGTGATATCATATTTGACAGCAATGAAGAAGCTATGAGTCAAAATTTTGCCTTGGTGATGCAGAAAGAATTCAAAATGTCCTTGATTGGAGAGCTGACATATTTTCTTCGTTTACAAATCCAACAATATGAAGGTGGTATCTTTTTATCTCAAACCAAGTATCTCAAGCAGATCTTGAAGAAATATGGGATGGAGGATTCGAAACCTGTATGTACCCCGATGGTTACAGGATGCAGCCTCAACACAAATGATGACTCGGCATCAGTGCATCAACCAACCTATAGATCTATGATTGGTAGTCTTCTCTATCTAATAGGAACCCGACCAAACATCATGCATGCAGTGGGAATAGTTGGAAGATTTCAGGCAAATCCAAAGGAAAATCATCCTCAGGCAGTAAAGAGAATTTTCAAGTATCTTCAAGGAACTCAAAAATATGGTCTATGGTATCCTAGAGATATAGATCTCACTCTTCATGCTTATACAGATGCAGATTGGGTTGGAAGCATGGATGACAGAAAAAGCACTAGTGGTGGTGCATTCTTTATGGGTTCCAGATTAGTATCTTGGTTCAACAAGAAACAGAGTTCAATTGCTTTATCTACAACTGAAGCAGAATATGTGGCTGCTGCATCTTGTTGCACACAACTCCTTTGGATGATGAAAACTTTGCAGGATTTTCAAATCACTTGTACTCCACCTATCTCCATCTTATGTGATAATACAAGTGCAATCAACATTTCAAAGAACCCATTCATGCATTCAAAGACCAAGCACATACCGATCAAGTATCATTTTCTCCGGGAACAAGTGCTTTGAACAAAAGGTCAAGTTGGAGTATGTTCCTTCTAAGGAACAAGTTGTTGATATCCTCACCAAACCACTGCCTAGGGAGACCTTTGAATACCTCAGGCAAAAGCTGGGGGTTGTTGATGCATCATCTTGTTGTTGAATCTCTTCTGGGTGTTGGTTGTATGCAAGGTTCATCTGGGTATATGCGTACATGTGCTGGCTTGTGGATTGGTTGAAGATCGAATGGTAGAGGTTCAGGGGGAGCATATGATGCATTGTTGGCATTATGGTAGCACAGAAGGAGAACATGGATGCTGATCTAAACATGGCTGTAATATGTCTCTATCTCTTTCATGGTCATTTATGGTGTTTGGTGGATTATGATTCTTCTTTGCAGATCTGGTTTATAGTTAGAAGGAGCATGTTCTTAGGGGGAGCATAAACCCTTTGCCCTTGATGTCAAAGGGGGAGAATGATGTTGAGGATCTTATGGTTGCCATCAAGTCCAAAGGGGGAGATTGTTGGCATTATGATTCTAGTTTGGCACTATGGTACAGGTGTTGTACTTGATGGCAACTCACTCAAGAGGTAGATCTCAGTTCAGGCACTCAAAATCATGGAAAAGGATGTACCCGCAGGTGATACTAAGAGAAGCTACGGTCCCGCAGGTACGCCGACCAAGAAGTGCGTACATACACGCAGGTTCTCCGTTCACAAGGTGCGGACCCTAGTTTCACTCACTCCAATGCAGAAAAGCGCATGCACGTGGGAATCTTTATGAATGGTCCATGGTATTTAGCCTGACATATTTGATCCTATGGTTTTGATCCATGGTTTTGCATCTAAAATTATTGATCCAAGGTATTGGGTTCCTAGTATTGAATACCTATGGTTTTGGACCATGGTTTGAGTAAAGGCGCTTGCCTATAAAAAGGAAAGGAGATCTCTTGGCCAAATACTGGTGAAAATTTGAATATCTTAAGATCTGAATTTTGGGTGATTGATTTTAAAAGCTAGATCTAAATCAAGGAGAAAACTTAAAGTGAATCTATTGATAAGTTGTGATCTCTCAGGCGCATGAGAAGATCTGTGGATTTGACTGATTGTGGCACATTGGAGGACTGTTA
>APFE030069627.1:1863-13315 GCA_000404065.3 Pinus taeda | reverse complement strand
GAACCGTTGAAAAGGTGCGGATATGTTTTCAGGTCTCCCGCACAAAAGGTGTGAACCTAAAATGCACGGACTTTCATGCAGAGAAAAACACGCATCTTATGTTTGGTCCATGGTATTTATTCCGACGTTTTTGATCCTATGATTTTGGTCTGTGGTTTTGGCATCTAAAATATTGAACCCAGGTTTTGGATCCCTAGTATTGTTTCTCAATGGTTTTGATCCATGGTTTGAGTAAGGTCTTGACTATAAAAGGGAAAGGAGATCAGTTGGCAAAATACAAGTGTGAAAATCTTAAGAAGGGCAATATCTGAATTTCTAATAATCGGTTGGTGAGACATAGTTGAATCTGAATCAAGGAGAAATCGAAGCATTATAAGTTAGATCTATTGAAGATTTGGGATCCCTTTGACGCATTTGTGATTTCGACATTTTGGGGTATGTTTGAGAACTGATAGACTATCTAAATCCTGAGGTGCGCAGGAGCGGCAACAGCGTAGTGCAGAGGTGCGCAACACTAGAGAAGAAGCAGGTGCGAAGGTGCGCAGAACCAGAGAAAAGCAGGTGCGAAGGTGCGCAGAACCAGAGAAGAAGCAGGTGCGGAGGTGCGTAGTTGAATCGGCGGAGCAGGTGCGGGGGTGCGTTGAACAATGATAGTGCAGGTGTGGAGTTGTGCAGATTCGTCACGGCAAAAGTGCGGATATCCACAGGTTTCCTTCGGTGAAGTTGCAGACCTTTCCTAAAATATATTTTAGCTGTATTTTATCTGTTTCTGCAGAGATCTGGGTTTAAATTGGTGTCTGGTTACTGGTGTTATTTTCTGGTTACTGCATTCTGAGAAGTTATTTGTTTAAAGGAGATTGGGTGATGCACATGTACTTTATGTTTTGGATCCAGTTTGAAAATTTATGAAACATGGTCCCTGGAAGAAAAGAGAAGGTTGTAGCCTTCTGTAGGTCAGCACCTATGTACTAGTATTTCAGCTAGTACAAGAGCTAAAGGGGTTGTAGCTCCCTTCCAAAAGAAGCTGGAAAACGAGAGAGAGGGTTGTAGGTCTCTGCAGGTTGCAGCCTGCGTACTGGTAAAAGACCGAACCAGTACAAAATCATTGTAAGAAGAAGTTTTTAATTGAAAGAAGATAGAGACATATTGTAGCAGGTGGTTTTCACCCACATTGCATTTCCACCTTACATCTTGTGTTCCTTGGTGTGACTGTCTATTTTGTGTTCCTGCTCATTATTCTATGGTTCTCACATACAGATTAATGACAAACATCTGAAGAATAAATTAAATTATAAGTTTGGAAGGTATATGCAAGTTTCAATTGTCAGATCTGAAAATATTTGTATAAATTGAGAAGAGTTTGATAATACTAATTCACCCCCCCCTCTCAGTATTATTTCTAACAAATTCTAATAAAATCTAAATTACAAGTTAGCATGCATGCAGAAGTGTTGCTTGTGTACTACAAATATCCTTTTACTAGGACCGTAGTGCCTTATCTAAATCTAGTAGACTTATGAACAAATTCAATCACTGAAGTCTCATGTAATAACAATGACACAATTAGTTATCCAAACTTCAATTTTTTCTTAGGTACATCACTTGTTAGATCTATTTGAAGACAAAATAGTGAAGGACATGAAACACTTGTATATCTCTAAAAGTTAGTTCAAGTGCTTCCACGAGAAGCATTACAATTGTGTTGTGTTTGTCCTAGGCTACTTGTTACGCAGTAATTTGTCACCGTTGGTCACCGTCCTTGTTAACCCCCCGCTGTCACACATTGGAGGACACATTTACAGACCTGTGACCAGTGACATAACTTGAAAACACTTGCATTGAGGTCTCCTGAGTATGAATTCCAATAACCCTGAAGACACCCTTTTGAGATTAACCTTAAAAGATACCTTTTTTCCATTAGCGCGGGTCCACGGTGTCTAACCTGCGCCAATGGCTCAGTTCCTACAAAGAGGGCGCGCCCATAGACGCCCTTTCATAGAGCACGACCCGCGCCACACAATTTGGGCATGATTTTTGGCCAGCGTGCACTGGAATGTTTTTTCCTCCATGACTCACCCAGTTCCCTGAAGGAAAAATCCCATAAAAGCAGTCGGGTGTCGTCTTTTCTATCCAAGACAACCCAGCTCAATGGTTATTTTGAGACAATGCCAAAATCTCAGAAGGTGTCCACATACGACGCATATCTCTTCTCCCCCCATCTATAAATGCCTGTCTCCCCACATTGAACAGGCTAGTGTTGCTATAGTGCTAAGAATTGACAAGTTAGTGAGAGTGATAGTATGAGCTAAGAGCTGAAAGAGAGGTTATGCTGCCGGATTGTGGAGAGAGAAAGTGACTTTGCAAGACATGTCAGACTGCTGACCCAACTGGAGAAGATTTGCAGCGTCAAGCCTTAAGTGGTTGTAATTCTTCTCTCTTTTCTATTGAATGATAAGCGACTGTTATTATGGTTCCATTCATATGTTCTACTGGTGATATTTGAATTATATCCTGCTTGACTGATATATAATTGTACGATATTGGATTTTACGCTTGTTTTGGGTTGTTCTTCATTTGTGCAGGTGTCCATGTGTGGAGCGCAAGGATAGTGACCGGCCATAGCTAGAGGACAGGAGCGACACTTCTCCCACAACAAACAGCGTTGGATCCCAGGTTGGTCTCTCTGATCGACTTCTAAATTGTACAATTAGGAACTTGCATACAGCGTGTATGATTGTTGCTAGACCCCTGTGGGGCTAGTGGGATCGCCTCTGTCCGCAGAGGGGATTTACCTCCGCAACACTACTGATAGAAGAGGTGACCCCAAGTAGAAACTCCTTGAATGATAGTACTAGGATTACAACCTTTTGGGAAGTTATACAAGACATTAGTTTAAAAATGTATTAGTTGTAGACGAAAATATGATCAACATATATCCATGAAAAAATAATTCAAAAATTTTAGATTATATTATATTAAGAGGATTGGTTAATTTTAATTAATTGCCTTAAATAGTAAATTAAATACATCAATGGTATATAATGCTAAATATTAATAAGGTTCTAAAGATTGATCAACATAAAACTAAGAAGATAAAACAACATATCAGTTATGTTGAATTAAAATATAATCCCAGAAACTTCAAACCTACTAAGAGGAAAAAATAACTACAAGAAACTTCTATGAATAAAGAACAATTGCAAATGTTATCTTTTATTTTAATGCTATACTCACTCTAGATATATGAGCCATATATCCACGTAGTTTTTAAGAGTGGTTCATACCTACAGAAAAAGGCTCATTTCAAATACTAGAAAATCTTGATATTTTCTTTAAATTGAAAAAGTTGTAACAAGAATATTAACACCCCTCTTAGCGAGATGAACAATCAAATTTTGATACCTAGGCTTCTTTATTAGGTTTATAATGTTAATGAATTTGAATGGATATATGACCTAGCTAAAACATTTAATCCATGGCAAAATAATATATGTACCTATTATTCAATTTTAAGGAGATTCGAGGCAACAAACAAAACAAATAAATGAAGTTTCCTTGCTTGCTTATAGTAGGAAATTATAGTTATTTGAGGCCTCAAAAGGGCCTCACTACCCTAAGAAAAACCATTATTGTACAATTTGAATACAAGAGAGGAAAGAACAAACCCAAATGTGCACCAACAACATTTATTCATTGAGATTCAAACTCTCAACCATGAGGAACTGAAAGATGAGCAATAGGTGTCCATATTACTACCCATATTTTCCCCCTCTTACAAAATTTCAATATAGTGCAAGAATAACTAAGACACAAAACCCATCCCAACTCAGTAGTATGCCTAAATGACAATACCTTACACCTATTGATTGCATTTGACTGAAACATATATTTCCCATTAAATCCACTACAATGAGTCTAAGAAGAATATAAGTGGGTTGTATTCAAGTCCTATAGAAGGAAGGAGATGGGATGTTGATCTATATCTAAATAAGTAATTTCCTAAGGTTTAGCCACCGAAAACCCTACCACAACAACTGCATTGAATAACTAGTCTATCAAACTCGTTGTTGGTTCTCAATTTGTTCCTGATAGGAACTTCTCAAGAATGCATTTGTCTAGGATTAAAAAAAAAATCTCACTTTAGGTGCCTCAAGCTAGCCTCCTGTACACTACAAGGGGTATTTCATGCCTACAATTATACGAAGAAATTCTAATTACTAACCGTTGATGAATGATATACCTCACACATCAAAGATACAATGAATAGAAGAAATAAATAAAAGTAAAATAACCATAGAATAAACATAAATATTTAAGACACAAACGTTAGCTTAATGATAAAAGGGAAAGAACATTACAACACATACAACTTCTCTTTCTTTCTCAAGCCAATCCCACAATAGCTAGCGAACTAAGATCCATTTATGTCATAAACACAATAATATCATGCACACTATAAAGAAAACAAAACTCAACGGTTTCAAAGTATGTCAAGTAAAAGATCACTTCTCGACCCTAGAGGCAAGCTCATGGAACTTAAACCTTCGATCAAATACTCAATATTTTAATCACTTGATTTGATAATATATACCAGAGAACCAAGCAATTGAATAAAATATATGCCACAAACTATGAAGCAAGTCAAACATTGAACACATTTTAAAATGTTGTAAACAAACACATATATCAAAAGGGAATTTACCTAAGACATAAGAGTTATATCATTCAATTAACCATAGATCCATGTATCAAGTACGGTCATATCCATAAACATTAAAAATTACTTCTTTTATCAACAACCCCTTATTAATGAGAAACATGGTCTTAAATAGAGTTCTAAAAATAACTATCGTAATAATTGTCTTTAATTTAATCAACATTCAAAGTAAAATAACATAAATTAAAAGTAAATAAAATTTCACAAGCACCTTCGTGACTTGGAATCTTTTCCCCTTTTTGACATGGCAGCAAGGGATTGTCCTTAGGATTCGTGCATTCTTTCCATTGGCATCTAAGGCATGACCAATGCCACCTCATCCCAATCTTCTTGTTGATCAGTAACTGTTTTCATCGGCTAGATTGGCTAAACTACCCGAGTGTTAGAAGAAACTTGCTCCAAGATAGCATTTCATCTCACCTGCTTCTTTACCTTTACAATTTTGTCCCAATAGGCTGGTGCTAACCAGGGTCTATTCTTGTGCTTTTTTATTGCAATTGTTAGCTTTGTCCTAATCTGGTAGCAATTTGTAGGTAGGTTTTGGATTCATAAGTCCCTGCACAAAGCGTTGATAACCAGGTAGGTTGAAATATCATTTTCACTATATATTGACAAATAACCATTATCTTGTTCAATAGCCTTCATTTTTTTGCATAATTCTTCATTCGATATCAACCAATTATCATTTCCCCAAAAGGAAGGAACTCCAAACATGCCCAAATAATTCCAGTCATTTTTGAAATTTTCAATTTCTTTAGTAACTTTCTCAAACTCTTCCTTTGCTATGAACTTTCTGTAATTGTTTCTAAGTGGTGTTCTTCCTTTGTTGTGAACTCATCCTTCAAGATTTCTAACTCAACATGTTTATCACTAAGTTCCTTCTCCTTGGCTTGTAACGATGCCTGCATCTCTTGTAACTGATTTTCTATCTATTCCTGTCTTTCATAGGCCTGTATCTCTTCTAGATGCAGCACTATAAGATTAAGCGTGTTTGTTTCAAAATTTGTAGAAGAAATAAACCAATCCCCAACATTAGGGGCCATCTCTTTCAATATTATTCCCTCCACTATCTGGGCTTGTTGCAGTAGAAACATTAATTATGTGCACAATGTGTGTGTCAAATTCGCTTCAATAAAATTGTGCCTCACATTTAATGCTCACACGCAAGAGTCTTTCAGACGAGTTTCGTCGATAGTTTATTGCATTTCTCTGTTTAATTGTTGGATAGTTTTCTCAAATGCTTTAGTATCCACATCATTTTCTCTTTATTTTACACAGTGAAGGTTCCTCCCAAATCTAAAACATCATATTTTCTCTTCATAACTGGAGATAGTGTGGTTGCCCAAGGCTACGAAGGTTATTTTTCTAGAACACAAACTTCGATAGGTACCAAATTCTGCCTCTATGTTTACTTATCACATGTTGGTACTTGACTCTATTCTATAGCTATATGCATCATTACTTGAATGTGACCACAAGGTGGGAGGGAGTGTTCACTAACTTTTCCATCTTTGGTCTTGATTTCATGCGTGTAGGCTAATAACCTTGCTTGTTTCCTTAATCCAGAAATTATTTCTAGAGGGTCATAATGCCAACATTCATCATGCATCAATCCAAATGATAAAATTTCCTTTTAAATTACATCTATTATTTGTATTTTTAGCAATGAGTGGTTGAATAGAGTATGGATAAGTAAATAATGCTCCTTTCTTCTTTGATGCAAAGTTTGATTCATTAAATGCTATCCTTTGTCATAACACTTTATATGTGACGATCAATGGAGTAAATAAAATTAGGAAACCAAAAATTCTCCCTCTTAGAACCATATAGTCTAATTAGAGAAAAGTGTGGGAAAAAGAACCAAATTCCTACTCTTTCATCTGTGGTAAGTCTGAAAATTCTCCTCTAATCCTCAAAAATTCTATCAGAGGCTTCTCCAACCAATTGATATTTCAAGTAAAAGGAAAAATGATCAACGTATTGAGTACAAGAATTAGGGAGACATCTTGGGCAAACTATGTTTTTCCACAAATAAACTTCCTTCTCAATTCCACTTTCATATTTAACATTCGTGAGGATCTTAGTAGAAAAAAATAATCAGGGTAGTTAAAGAAGACTAAATGAACAAGATATGTACAATGGAAGCAATATTTAAATGGGATAGTAGTTTTGAGGTCAACTATAACAGCTTTGGTTAGATATTTTGGGAAGTTGATCATCAGTTTGTCGGGATTCAGAGTAATAAGATGAATTGCTAGGAAAATGGATTCATGAATTTTAAGTCATCAGCTAAGACCAAAATATTAGAAAAAATAAATGTTAAGGCCTGGTACAAGGGTTTCAATGAGTTAGTATGAAGAGGGAATTCCAAATTTAAGCTTGGGTCAGGGTTTTGGAGTAAGCATTTGATAAATTATTTTCCTCAGCCAATGTGATAAATTCCTAGCCAACCCTTTATTAGTGATATATATCCTACAAGCTAGTATCCCTAACATTTTGGACATAATGTCCTCATTAATTCTGAGAAATTCCTATTAGTTTATGGGACAGGTGGTAGTTTGAACTCTAGAGTCAAAATATTTAGCAAGAAAGATAATTGAATCTGGGTCAAAATATACAGGCAGGACTACAATGGCTAAACCCCCAAATATCTTAAGACATTGATATTCTTGAGAGATCTGAGATGGGGAATTTAGGTTTCTCATTAAAGTAATGACATCTATAATGTAGTTTGGGTATCTCTAATACTAGATAATTTGTTGATAAGCGTTTCTTTGAATGGTTCTTCAAGAATTTTTCTCTTTCTTCAGAGTTAGATAGATGAAGAACTATTAAATGAGTTATAATGGTGAAAGAGAACTTACCCAATGAGGATGATAATGGGTTGAGATCAAATTCCACATCTAAACATAAATTGCGCCTATTACAATTTTCCAGCTACATAGTGATATGCAGGAGAAAAACACAGATGCAAGCGGGAAAACAATGAAAAGTTGAAGGAGGAGAGTGTTAATTAGGGTAGGAAAACGCTTAATGATAGTTGGAAAAGTGTCACATCCTGATTAATTAGCTTAGGAATTGAGGATGGGTACCATCCATCGAGCACGGTAGATGGGTTAAAGTTCATATAAGTTTGGCTTGATAGTCATTGATCATCCTAAAATGCATCATTGAGATTTCATCGGGGGTAAGAGATGCATTAATGTGCTCGCATATTTATGCCTGATGAAGCAATCCAACCATTTGATGAAATTTAGATGGAACGTCGTGATGCATTGAGAACTGATTGAATGTCTAATGTCCTTGTCACTAAAGGCCCGATGATGAAATCAATATTGTTGGTTGGGTTAGAAATTATTTGATCGCTGAGAAGGAGGAGAAGGGTTATACTCATCGGGGAAAAGAGTGCAATTAAAACATATTTAGGTTATGACCCAAGGAATAACTATGGGTCTTTGATCTCTTCGTGGAGCACAATTAGATTTGAAAAATTCCTGTCCACTATCTATGTTCCGACTATATAAGAATGGGTCGCAAAATATTATAATATGAATTAATCTATTGTAAGGGTGTATTAAGCTTTTAAAACTTAAGAGGTAGGGAGGGTTTGGTGATAACACTTGCTCAATATTTTGAGCCAATCATTCCATCAATGTCCTGCAGAATTCCTCCCAAACACACAATGCAATAGTTAAAAGAACATCTAGATTACCACCAGACTTGCCATAATTCTGAGAAAGATTGTCAATCATGGTCAAACGTCGCATTGTGTCAAATATTGTTTTGATACGAAAAGCATCAATGATCAACCATGGTTCAACGTTGCATTGGACAAATATTATCACGATATGAAAATTCCATGGTCAAGGTTGGTCCAACATCACATTGTGATAAGGATTGTCTTAATATGACAATCAACCATAGTCAACCATGTTTATTTTAGTGTTTATAATATTTATCTTAGGGTTTATATACCTTAGGTTTATAATATTAGTCCTATGGGTTTAGTATTATTCCCTTGGGTTCATAATCGCTTAGGTTTATTATTCCCTTGTGTTTATAATATCAATTCCTTGGGTTTATAATATCAATCATGGTGAATTGTGGTATAACATCACATTGTGATAAGGATTGCCTCTATATGAAAATAAACCACGGTCAACCATTTTTATTTTAATGTTTATAATATTTAATTTGGGGTTTATATACCTTAGGTTTATAATATTAGTCCCTTGGGTTTAATATTATTCCCTTAGGGTTTTAGTATCAATCCCTTGCATTTATAATATCAATCCCTTGGGTTTATAATATCAATCATGGTCAACCATCATCAATCATAGTCAACCATGATCAACCATGGTCAAATGTTGTATTATGACAAATATTGTCTCAATATGAAAATCAACCATGGTCAAACATGGTTCAATGTTACGTTGTGACAAAAATTGTCTTGTTTATAGTATTTATCTTAAGGTTTATATACCTCGGGTTATAATATTAGTCCATTAGGTTTAATATTACTCCCTTGGGTTTTTAGCATTAATCCCTTAGGTTTATTAAATTGTGTTTAATATTTTTTTATAATATTTTCTTATGTGTGCTATTATTTATTTCTAAAATTATTTTATATTGTTATTAATATATATTTATTTATTATTATATAATATTATTAATATGTAATATTAATAATATTATAAATTTATAATGTTTGTTATTATATAATATTATTATTATCCAATTTGAAGGTCACGACCAAGCCAGACACTAAATTGGTGCATGAGACCCCCTTGTTTGTGGGACAAGGGACCCACCTCTTATGCAACGATTGGCTGCTAAGTCTACAAAGACATACATATTCTACCCCCCTCTGGTTTTGAACCTATGATCTATTAGGAGGAAACACACGCTCTTATCTATTAGGCCCACTCAAGATGTATAATAATATTATATAATATTGTTAAGAATAATAGTAAATAAAATATTTCATTATTCATAATATTGATATTGGTTGATATAAGCCTATCAGCATTTATCAACCACATTTATATTAATATAAATGTGGTTGTGATAGTAATAGCAAGAGCCATGTGGTGGCAATGTCATTGCTTTTGCCTTTTTGTACATTGTCACCACAAGGAATTTATTGTGCAGAAGCTCAAGCTAAGACTTATACCGTTAAAGGAGTGCAACAACCCCTACTCCCTACCACACTGCTACTGCCACAATGAGCTCAAGCTCTTTGCCTAACCATATGGAATTGATAGAGCCCAAAGTCTATCCATTCGATGCAAAAAATCTTCCAAAGAAATAAATTCATAGAGAACCAACTTCTTTAGAGAATGTTTCCTCTAACCATCATAGAAGTGAAGTACAAAAAGTTCATGAGAAAGGTCGAGAAATAGAAAAAGCAAAGAAGTAAACAACTACGAGGGAAAGAAACAATTGGTTCCTGATATTCCCAAACTAAAATAACAACATACTCTGATGGAGTCAAAGGGAAATGAATGTTTAGAGTGAGTCTTACATTAAAAATTATGGGGCAAGAGTAATGACCGTTGTCGTTTGGGCATGTCTACATATGAGCAACATTAACTTCAAACAATTAGTTAAACCATTAACACATCTCACTTGAAACCATAAATGCCTAGAATTGTTTGCACGTTGAGTGCTAAGACATGATGGGGGAATGAGGCGCCTTTAACACTTATCACTTCACAAGATGAAATAAATCATAATTAATATAACATAGGTTTTCAATATAATTTTATTAATTAAGTTGAATGGTTTATAAATTATTTTAATATATTACTATAAATGAAATGTAAATAAATATATGAAAAATTCCAATTCCAGCAAGAAGACCTGCATCCATGGACTTGGTAACAGCGTGGTAGACTACGTTATTTTCGATCTCCCATTATACAATGAAATAATAAATTTTGACATCTTAAACAACCACAAACCTGATTCTGATCATAGGCTTTTACTTGTAACTCTCAATTTTGTCATGCATAGAGTTCCCACAGAAAATAATACTTACAGCCAAAAGAACTTAATATTTGATAGAAATAAAAACGATCCCTTTCTAAATGAATTAAAAACTAATTTGCTTCCTTTATCTAGTATAGACAACATAGAAGACCTCTATCATAATTTTACTACAACCCTCTCATATTCTATTAACAAGTTTTCAATTGAAGTTTCAAATAATAAAAGAAATAGCAAAACCAACCCTTGGTATGACAAAGATTGTAAAAGTGCGAGGAGATAAATTAAGGAAGTTGTTGATGAATCTCTTAAAATGGACAAGATAAAAATATACAAAGCCCTAACAAAAATTAAAAAGAGGTAGTACATTCGTCAAAGACAGGAGAATCTCTTACACCTATCTAAGGTAGCTCCTAAGAAATTTTGGAGGTAGATTCTGACTAGGAAGACTAAAGATAATAATAAAATTGCTCTTCACGATTGGAATTCCTATCTTAAAAAGCTTTATGAATCTCCAAATGTCATGGATAATTCGGAAACCCTGCTCACAACGAAAGAAGTTTTCTCTTTAGAAGACATTAAGTTTGGGGTTAATCGCCTAGTTAATGGGAAAGCTAAGGACATTGAAGGTTACAGGTGGAAATCTTAAAAATTGGAGGCCCTGTCCTCATCCCCCACATCCACAAGCTTTTCAATCAAGCAGTCAAGCAAGGGTTCCCTAAACCTTGGACTAAGAGCATCATTATC
>APFE030069625.1:195659-222246 GCA_000404065.3 Pinus taeda | reverse complement strand
AAGACAAAGAAGAATCACAAGAAAACTCAGGGTTTATGAAGGACATTGATGAGGAGATTCCAGCATCATCCAAAGCTAACAAGATACCCCCACCTGTGAGCAGCATAAGGACCAGACAAATGAGAAAGGAGGATGAAAAAAGGGCAGAACAAGACAAAGTCTTCACCACTTACTCAAGAAGAACAAGAAGGGCATCAAAAGTTCAGTTGCAAGAAGACCAACCGGAATCCAATGCACCTATACAGATGGATATTCAGAGCAGTGACCATTCACCACCAGGGCCAGGAGCCGATGTAGATGTTGAAAGCCATTCACCCCCAGGAGCTGATATAGAGGTTGAAAATAATAACAAATAGGAAAGAGGGTCACCACCTCCCAATAAGAAGCAGAAGAAACTAGAGAGACAAAGTGAAAAATTAAAGGAGGAGCTCGTGGAGGCCAACATGCTGGAGAAAGTTATTAAGAAGGAAAACGAAATGCTCCGAACACAGAGTAAAGAAATTCAAAAGAAAAATGAAAAGTTAAAGGAGCGGGTTAATGAACTGGAGGCTGAGCAGACAGACATTTGCAAGTGGGCCACCAAGTGGTACAATCAAAAGAAGACCCTCAAGGAAAAGTACAAAAGACTAAAGCAAGAGATCCATGACCAAAAAGATGCCCAGGTGAAAAAGAACGTAGACACATTGCTCAAGGCAGTAGAGGTACAGGCAAGGACCGAGTTTAAAGGAAGCACTTCAGGGTTAGCATGAGGACATGCTAAGTCATTAAGTCGGGGAGAGATGTTGGTACCATTCTATGACCCCTTTTTCCCTCCCGAAACATGACCATTACCTACCTCTTTTCATCATTTATCCCTCAAATGCCTTGGAAATTGATTAGTTAATAGTTTTATAGTTGTTGAATTGCATTTAAATTGATTTAAGGGTTTTGTGTTAATAAATTAGGATTTTTGGGCAAAATAACTACAGGAAGTCCCAACAACCTGTAAATGGCTTATCATTTGACATGTGGCATGACATCCAGGCCAGAGCGAAAGGTATGGGCTAAAAGTGGAATGTCCAAGCATAGACAAGCACCTATCCCGCAGCGGAAACAACCCTCCTACATGTGCGGTCAACGCCTGGTCAACTATGGCATGTTGGCGACAAAGGCAGCAACAGCACACAGTCAGAGTTCAATCCGATTTTTAGTTGTTTCCTTTTCTTTTTATGTGTGTAAGCTAGGATAGAAACATTTTGCGTTTTTGTAAAAGAAGCAACAACTGCCCATGGATGAACATCCATTTTCAAGGGATTTTAACCGTATGTAATTATAAGGCTGAACCTGGTTATATGTTAGTTTACGTTTTTACGTTTATTGTCGCTTCATGAACAGAGCTTTGATTTAATACAAACAAGACTGCATTATAATCTCCGTGCGTTGTTTTAACACTGTGATCGTGGAATAACAATCTCGGTGTACCAAGAACGCGGACGGGCCCTGCGTACATGGTATACCGATATCATTTTAATTGCGTTTATATTGTTATTTTTATTACATTTTACAGTTAGAGCATTTGATTGATATTTGAAACTGATATATATGCACAGGGATTTAATTGATGTTTATATTCATGTGTTTATGAATGCGCTGTTATATGTCTATGCATGCGCTTGAATAGACCATCATCTGGATCGTGAATCATATCCTGTAAGGGATTCGATCCGGGGTTGCTTTGTAAAGCACTGTTATGGACTGTATGCTTAAGATTTTTACTTT
Source organism: Pinus taeda (assembly GCA_000404065.3). NCBI lineage: Eukaryota > Viridiplantae > Streptophyta > Pinopsida > Pinales > Pinaceae > Pinus > Pinus taeda. The sequence continues at coordinate 220,488 of APFE030069625.1, read as the reverse complement.
GCATGCTTGTAATAAATGTTCATGAATGTTGCGTACCATTAAACAGGGGTTTCATGTTTGGTGTCTCTGTAAGGGGACCGAAACCTTTAAATATAGTGATACACAACATGTTATGAGCTGAATCTTAGCTGATAATGATACATAGTTTGATGCTTAGTTAAATATTTGATTGATAGTTTAATATTAGATTAAGTCACAACATTGAAATTAGGAAGAATAGGCTTATATTAGATCCTTTATGTCTATATATTTTAGGCACACGCCTCTAAGTCTACGCACCCTGGTCGATAATAAATTTAGCCCAGTCTAGCACCCTAGATAGGACACTACATGCATTTTGCCATCAACAAAAGAAAAAATCTCTTTTGCTTTGTATTAGTTAATGAGAATTAGGAACTTTTCATTTTGATTAGTGATCTTAAGGAAAAGTTTGTTAATTTTCATTAGCTACATTAGGGAAATTCTTTGTTGTTTTGTGATCATTTCGTTTGTATGAAAGCTCTTGAACTCTCTCGTAATTAGCATTCATCGAATGAAATGACATGTTTTGGCATATAGAGTGCATTTAGGGATTTTGAGGAATTACATACTGTAGGACCTGAAACCGAAACTTAACTGAAGATCAACCATAAAATGAACTGAATAAACTTAACAACGCATTGGAACTTAACGCTCACATTCTAGAGGTCTAGGCTAGAGACGTGCTCCAGCGTCGTTAAACCTAGTCACTATTGTTTCACATTATGGTTGGGTGATTCCTCCTTGTGTGATTCAACTGTGGTCTAGTACGGACTTGTGCTCCCACGTACCGTCGCGTATATATGGGGAGACTCCACTAGGTTTTCATCCTTGATCCATAGGAAGCCGTGTCTGCCGCCTTACAAGCTGTAACGCACCGAACACAACATTCGGGAAGATTGACTGCAGTACGGAAAGTCCTTGGTGTTCATACGATTTCCAAGGTGTATAAGAAGTTTTAAGGATTGTCTGGTAAACCCTTTGCCTAGTTTCTCCAGAGTAGTCACTTTTGATCCTTTTCGAACTCCTTAAAAGAAAAGGCTCACTTGAGCAGTTTGTCACTTCGGTCTCACAAAACATTCGAAGGCGACTAGAGTCACCTTTTTGTCCTTTTCTCAACTCTTAAAACATGAAAAGGTCAAGTTCAGTTCCTTTGTCTTAAAATTTATTCGGCCGCGTTCACATTTACCTGGTTAGGTCTCATTCGCGTTAGCTTGAGTAGGTTTCTTTTTCGTTCTTGATGGCAACTTTCTCAGGGTTCACCAACCCAAGTTCCCCCCCTGACGGGAATCCTGGTCATTTCCCTCCTCTCGGGAATGTTGGTGCTCCTTACATGGCAACGTTGTCCCTCCCAGGGTTAACTGTTGGGTTGCTTGTTTGGTTGTTCTCAACCTCTTTGGTCCCTGCTGTCTCACCTACTGATCAATCAGTCCCTCCACGTGAACAACCTCATGTTGATTCTAAAGTGGACCTCTCCCCTTCTACGCCCAGTTCTACGTCCTCATCTTCTACTTCGCCTGGTGAAAGTCTCGATTCGAGTAACCAGGTGGCTAAGAAGAAGAAGAAGAAGACAAAGAAGAAGAAGGCTCTCAAAGGAGAGGCTAAAAGCACAACTACCCCCTCGAGTACACCTGAAGTCGGGCCACCTTCTGCTCCTCCGTGAAGGTCAAGTTTCCTTGTAGATTGTGCAAGGATGACCACCTTCTTCGCGATTGTCCTGGCATTCCTAGGGTCTTAGAAGTATGGTCCCGCGATCTGGCCCGCCCCTCATCGCCCTCTGAATCTCACGACGATGCTACCCTATCAGCTGGGAATAGTAAAGGAAAAGGGAAGATTCAAATCCCTTGCAGACTTTGTGAAGGGAATCATCCCCTTCACCTTTGTCCGCTCATGGATAAAGCCTCTGACGTCTTGGAAAGTCTCGCGGCTCCCTCACCCCAACTCCCCATTGGATATCAACGTCTTTCTGCAGCTGCAAATCGTCCCCCTGCTGACAACGAGATTGTTTCAAATTCCTCTCTTGTCCAGCCTCCTCTTCCTGAACCTAGCTCTGCCCAGCCTATTCCAGACCAACTATTGGTCGGAAAGAGTGTCGACTCGAGTTTACTACCCGATCACTCTGTTTTGGAAGGGCATAATTCCCATGTTCTTCTCGTCTCCTCAAATTCCCCTGAGTCCAGAAATGACTCTCCTATCCCAGCTGCTCCCGAAAGTCCCTCTTCGGTTCCTATAGAGCATGGGGTCGATCATACGATTCCCCCACCAAGTAGTTTGGCCATCTCCTTTGATTGGAGTCACCTGACCGCTTTCTGCCTTCCATCCCATGTGCCTTTCCAGATTACGGTACTTGCCTGTGATAAGGCAGTACCTGGCATTGTTCTGGATGAAGGTGCATCGGTCAGTCTTATGCCATACACTAGTTGGCAAGCTTTAGGTTCCCCGCAGCTCGGGCCGGTCACGCAAAATCTATTGGCTTTCGACGGAGGAGCCTGTCCATCTCTAGGAGTCCTCCCAAAGTTCCCTATTACTTTGGGAGGTAAAACCGTCTATATCGACGTGTTGGTTACCCAAAGTGTTTTAGATTTTAGTCTTCTCCTTGGTCGCGACTATGTTTATGCTATGGGGGCCCTTGTCTCTTCGCTTTTCCGTGTGGTTTGCTTTCCACACGATGGAAGAATGGTGACTATCGATCAATTGTCATTCTTTAGTCCCCCGATGCCTCCTGCGCAGTTGTCGTCCCCTCCTAGTTTTCATCCACCAGTTGTATGTGCCTCCCCGCAAATCAACTACGTGGCCACCTATCCCATACCTGTATCTAGCGATGCCACCGTCGTGCATAGTGTCCTGGGGGCATTGGGTCCTGACTTCCGAGATGTTGACCTCCCACCGGGAGAGCCACTCTTGGAAGCCCCAACTTCCTGTTCATTATGATGAAGTTCGGGCGGAGCATAGTTCGCTTTCTTGTGTCAAGCTCCTTAAAAAATGAAATTAGGTGTACCGAGCATAGTTCTTAATCTTGTGTCAAGCTCGTTAAAAAATGAAATCAGAGTTATGAGGATAGTTCTTTTCCTATGTCAACCTCATTAAAAATGAAACAAATCCCTTTCCAAATCGAGTCTTTTGATTAAGATCTCGTAAAATACAAGTCGAGTCTTTCCAAGATCTCGAAAGTGAACCTTCATTTCATCCACTTTGTTGAATGCAATGAAGCTTGGGGGGCATGTACGTCATTTTGCGTCATTATGCTGGGGGCATGCGAACTTACAACAAGCATAGTTTTTCATTTCAAGCTTGTGTAAACATGAAACCGAATCCAAGCAGAGTTCTCCATGGTTCAAGCTTGTGTCAAAATGAACCCATACCCGAGTCACCTTTAAGCTCTTTTCTAACTCGTAAAATATGAAAATATTGCCAAGTATTTTTTCCGTTTTTGACTCGTTAAAGAGAATAAAAATGGAGGTCTTCTTTCAGCTCTTTTCTGACCGTTTAAAGATGAAAAGATTGCCGAGTTATTCCTCTTGACTTGCTAAACGTAAATAAGAGGCGGTCGTCTTTAAACCCTTTTTCGACCGTTTAAAAATGAAAATATTTTCGGGCCTTTGTTGTTTCAGGTTCGTTAATGGTGATGAAACGACGTGATATCGATCACTTTTTTACTTTTTCGAGTCGGTATCACTACTCACGAAAAGTACTCCTTGATCGTAATGATCGGGCGGTTCTTTCCAACATAGTTTTATACTTTTTCGGGCTCGAGAGACACAACTTTACGAAAAAGGACACCCCTGGAGTTTCCTTTTTGCCGTCTTTTCAGACTCTCTAAACATGAAAAGACGCCGAGCTTTTCCTTTGTCAGGCTCGTTAAAATCTTAATGACATTGGATTTTGTCGTAATGACACCATTCAAGCATATGCTATCCCCGTCAAGCTTTCCATCCAAAAATAACCGAGGTACTCGCCAGCAATGGTGGGGGAATAAAGGAACCATAATCGTCGTCGTCGGCAGTATGTCACTCTTGAACATGGCACTTTCTGCATTCGTGTCTGGGTGGGGACATCTCATCTCATTTCACATTTGCCTCCATAGGTTTGGGTTATCCTATTTGAACATTCATCTGCTCATTACCTTGTCATCATGACTCCTGATCATTTGATATCAAATACTGCCAAATCCGCTGTCGTGCCGCCGATATGTTCAAGAGAAGTTGACCTCTGCAGAATACTCAACCTCCCTCCGATATCTCACACAAAACATGTTGTCCTTCTCTGTCTCGTGTCGATGATGTGGGAATCATTATGGCCCACCTTCGATCAGGATCACTTCCTGTCGACTTCAACTCATTATCCAGGAAGATGACCTAGAGACTCCCTTCAGGTACCTTGGAGCCTCCATGTCTCAATGGCAGATTCTTCGTGTTCGATGAGAGGTTTTCATCATTGGGCTCCGATCGGATGATTCTACGGGTGTTCGACACCAGCTCATTGATTCGCATGCCGTGGATTGTACCTATAGTACCTTGAGGACCATTGTCATTATTGGTGGCCCTGCTCGCGTCTGTTAACAATTTTCATCATTGACTGGTAATCAGATGATGTTCATGCATGTTAGACTTCGACTCCTATATTCACATGCTTGAACTTGTACTGTGTTCGGGTCGAGTTGGAGCACAAGACCCCAGATTGTACATATTGAAATCCGGGTTGCATTTTGTGGATTATTGTAATCATTACATGACTCATTTATTGGATGGCTGTGACCATACCTGAGTCCATTTATAGATCCTCATCGGATGGCTGCGTCCATACCTGGGATCCAGTTGTATATACTCTGTTACGGATGGCTGCGCCCATACCACATCTATCATGTACTTCAGATATCAGTTGTACTTATTTTCGCAGGTTCTCCAGTGGCAGTGTTTTCAGTCACGCATGTTCTTGTAAAGCGCTTCACCCCTCTCTCTCCCTCGGGCCTCATGCTTTAGGGGGCATCTGTTACACAGTAATTTGTCACCATTTGTCACCGTCCCTATTACCCCTTTCCTGCATCTTGGAGGACTCATTCCAGGACTTGTGAGAAGTGACAAGACTTGAAAACACTTGCATCATTCACCTCTCAACATGAGCTTCATATGCCCTGAAGACATCTCCTGCACCTTGCCCTTAAAACTAGCCCTTTTTACATTAGCACTGGTCCACTATGTACTACCCGCGCCAATGGGGAAAATCCCATAAAAGGGGCGCGCCATTAGCGCTCTGTCCCAGAGTCGCAATCGTGCCAACCTTTTTGGGCAAAGTTTTTAACCAATCAAACCTCCGAAAATTCTATCCAACTCATTCACCAACTGCATCCAAGTTAAGTGAAGATGGTTTGGCTCCGAATCTCCTTGAATGGGAAGTAGTTTGCCACCATTCCATAGAAGTTTCCAAGTGATGAAGCCAAATCCATTATTGTTATGATTGATCTTATCTCTTCCTTTTCATCTATAAAAGCTTGTCTCCATGTCTTGAGCTAGCTAGTTCTAGTTCTGGTGGTAATTATACTTGTACTGAAAGGAAGATATCAAGAGATTAGAGTTGCAAGAGCCTTCTTTGTGTCCATAAGGCTTAAGCTAAGTAAGGAGATCTTGTCACCAAAGAGAGAGAGGCTTGTCCCTCATCCCTTCAAGCTTTGCAAGACTTGTATAGCTGAGCACCCAGCCAAAGGAGGACTTGACGTTAGGACACTGGTTGTATTCTCCTTTGTTGATTATTAATAATAGATGACTATCATTATGGTTCCATTCTCAGTGTTGTGATGATTAATGTTGAATTGTGTCCTTCCTGACTGATGTATAATGGCATATATTAGATTTCACGCTTGTGTTCATGTTGTTCTCTTTGTGTACAGGTGTCCATTCACGAGGATAGTGGATGATTGTGACCGGCCAAGGCAAAGGAACGTGGGCGACATCTCTTCTACAAACAAAAGCATTGGAACTCAAGTAGGTCTTCATCACCTACCTTTTATTTGTAATTAGGAACTTGCGTGATAGCATTGTTTGATTGTTTCTAGACCCGTTCTGGGCTAGTAGGGATCGCCTCTATCCGTAGAGGGGATTTACCTCTCCAACATTAATAATCCCAATATTAATAATAAATTAGATAAGATGAATATAGAGAGCAGTTATAAAAGCACTATTCAGAATAATAAGGTAGATAACTATAGAATAATAACCAACACTAGAATTGAAAACCTGGATTCTATAACTATGAACAAAAAAGTGGTTAATATCTCCTCTTATGAGCTGAAAAAGAAAGAAGCAGAGGTCCTTAACAAAGGTCTAAATTTCGCCTTGGCCCCTAACAAAATCCCCAATGAAGAAATCATTTGCAGCTTAGAGGATGGAATCAAGACGCTTAAGGATGAAGATAAAGAACTCATTAGACAAGAGTGTGCCCTTATCCTAAGAAAATCTAAACCTCCTAAAAGAAAACTAAACCTTGAGCAACTTAAAGCCATAAAAAGTATTAGAAATAATAATGACATTGTAATTCTGAAGGCCGACAAAGGCGGCACCACTGTCATAACGAATTATGAGGATTACCTTAACAAAATGAAAGACCACTTATATAATAGTGGTAGCTACAAGAAATTAGATAAAAACCCCATCTCCAAAATCATGAACCTGGTAAAGAAAGCCATTAAAGAAACCAATCTTGACGATAAACTAAAAAAGCGATTGACCCCTAATAGTGAAATCACACCTTGGATTTATGGAGCCCCTAAAATACATAAAAAAGAAGTCCCCTTAAGACCTATAGTCAACACTATAGAATCACCCACTTATGAGTTAGCAAAATATGTCGCTAGCATTTTATCCCCGCTAGTTGGCAAGACTAGCTCTTACATTAAAGATTCCAATCAATTTGTCAAATACATTAAAAATACTAAACTAGATCCCGGAGATAAAATCGTTAGTTTTGACGTAGTCCAACTCTTCACCAAAATCCCCCTAGATGAAGCAATTCAAGTAGTTAAAGAAGTTGCAGACCCCCAAACTGCAAAATTAGCTAAAATTTGTCTTCGCTCCACCTTCTTCTCCTTCCAAGGTGAAATATTTGAACAAACTTCGGGTGTTGCTATGGGATCACCTCTTTCACCGATCGTAGCAAATCTTTTCATGGAAAAATTCGAGAAGAAGGCTCTGGATACATACCCATTAAAACCTAAATCTTGGGTTAGGTTTGTAGATGACACCAGTGTCAACTGGCCTCATGGCGAGAATGAACTTAACAAGTTTTTGAACCATCTTAATAGCATGTCTGAAGACATCAAATTTACAATGGAGATAGAAGAGAATAATTGCATATAATTCTTGGACATTCTCCTCATAAGAAGAAATGATGGTTCCATAGGTCATAAAGTATTTATAAAGAAAGCTCATACCGATAACTACCTGCATGCTGATTCACAGCACCACCCAGCTCAAAAAATGGGGGTACTGCAGACCCTCTTCACTAGAGCTTGTAGAATTCCTGATGAAAACCATACTGAAGAGGAAATTACTTACCTAAAAAGAACATTTGCCAACTTAGGGTATAGCAATAAAAGCATATTCAAAGCCATTCAAAAGGCCAAGTCTGAAAATAATAAAAACAAGGTGAAAGACCCCTCAACTTCTAATGCCTACCTTCCATACATTCAAGGAGTCACTGACAAGATAGCTAAAATCCTCAAAAAGAAAAATATAAAGACTGTATTCAAACCCTGGTCAACCATCAAACAAAGAATGAAATCAGTTAAGGACAGCCAAGAACAGCTTCAGCAGAAAGGGGTGTATATCATCAATTGCTCATGTGGGGAACAATATATAGGAGAAACGGGTAGGTTCGTGAGGATTAGGCTCAAAGAGTATAGTGCAGATATCCGTAATGAAAGAACCCGCTCTTCAGCCTTGGCTGAGCATGTAGGTAAAACTAATCACCATATATGCCTTGAAGACGCCAAAGTCATTGCCAATGAAGATCACCATTTCAAGCGGAAGGTCAGAGAAGCTATTGAAATCATAAAACACCCGCGCAACCTTAATATGGATGGAGGCTTGGAAATTAGCAAAAATTGGAACTCTTTGCTCACCCCCCACGAATAATTCATCTATCCCTTCCTTCTCCTTCTCCCTCTCCCTTCCTTATCTTGGCTGTTCCTCTCTTAGTAAGGGCTTCACATAGAACCATAAGAGTTGTGACCTTTTAACTCTTCTTTAATCAAGGATAAATCCTCTTGATTCCTAATCAATCATCCTTTAGCTTAATTTCTTAAGAATTCCAAATAATATTACCTTTAATTAGAATATATTAATTGAATAAGCAGCATAAAACTACTCGCATTTTAATTTTTAATCATACATAGATAATAATAAAAAACCTTATCAACATTAAGAACATAATCATATAACATAAGTTCTCGAAAATACTTGTAAGTAGGTTAAATATAGAACTTAGTAACTAACTTGATCAATTAATAAAATAACATATAACTAATTTCTCTATTTAATTTTAATAAATTAGCAACATAATAGATTAATAAATTAATAATGTAAATCAATGAATAAACATAATAAATTAGCAACATAATTAACTTAAGTATATAATAATTTATAAATCAATAGAATTAATAAATTAATAATAGGACTCATAACTAATGCAATCAATTAATTAAATAACATATAACCAATTTCTCAATTTAATTTTATTTAAGTAGCAACATAATAAACTTGGAATATAAATAATAATATAAACCTCTAAAAATTAATTACGCAACACATTAGAAATTATAAATAAGTAACATAATATACTGGTACTTATTAAAATAGAACTTATTGATTAATTCAATCAACTAAATAAAATATCTTATAACTCAACATTTCTATTTAATTAATAAATTAACAATATAATAAACTTATTTTATCAATAATATTATAGACCTTTTAGGAATTAATTACAAATTATTACACAATAATAAGGATTTATAAATAGATTACATATTATTACAGAACTTATTAATTATTTCAAACAAATAACATAAAACCATGCTCACAATTCAATTTTAGATTAATTAATGAGTAAAATAACAAACTTAGGATATAAATAATAATATAAATAATGGTAAATAATAACATAAATAATAAAATAAACTAATATAATATGAGTATATAGAACTTAGTAACTAACTTGATCAAGTAATAAAATAACATATAACTAATCTCTCTATTTGATTTTAGTAAATTAGCAACATAATAGATTAATAAATTAATAATGTAAAGCAATGAATAAACATAATAAATTAGCAACATAATTAACTTAAGCATATAATAATTCATAAATCAATAGAATTAATAAATTAATAATAAGACTCAGTAACTAATGCAATCAATTAATTAATAACATATAACCAATTTCTCAATTTAATTTTAATTAAGTAACAACATAATAAACTTGGTATATAAATAATAATATAAACCTCTAAAAATTAATTTCGCAACACATTAGAAATTATAAATAAATAACATAATATAATGGTACTTATTCAAATAGAACTTATTGATTAATTCAATCAACTAAATAAAATATCTTATAACTCATCACACATTTCTATTTAATTAATAAATTAAGAATATAATAAACTTATTATATCTATAATATTATAGACCTTTTGGGAATTAAGTACAAATTAATTACACAATAATAAGGAATTATAAATAGATTACATATTATAACAGAACTTATTAATTATTTCAAACAAATAACATAAAACCATTCTCACAATTCAATTTTAGATTAATTAATGAGTAAAATAACAAACTTATGATATAAATAATAATATAAATAATGGTAGATAATAATATAAATAATATAAATAATTATAATGGTAGATAATGATATAAATAATAATATAAATAATGGTAAATAATAGTAATAAACAATCATTTAGTCGGCCAAACTGTCTTTACAACAAACCTATTACATATTTATCACAAACCCTTTTTCTTTTCTTTTCTCCGTATATCAGTCCTGATGATGAGTCTGGGTCTAGACTCGAAACGTCGACCAATATAAAGATGAAAACTGTGGAAAATCCGAATTCCTCTCAGAAACCACACCACAGTAATCTACAATCCAAAACCTACAATCCATTCTCTTGGCAAGAAAGATGGTTCAATAAGCATCATCACCAAAGACTTCTAACCATAATGCCAACAATGCATTATTCGAAGCATATGCTCCCCCTGAGCCTGTAACAACCATCATATACCATGACCGAACCATTTCCTGAGCCTGTTCTGTTGCTTTTTCTTTAGAGCTCCATATACGCGACTCTGCAGCCTACAACTCACGTATATACATGACTTATATTCATAATATCTACGTATGAAAATTGGAATACTGAAGGTCTGCACTTTCAGTTTCCCGGTGTCTGTTATGTCAACTAACTGAGTATGCCACATCTTTCTGTCTCTAATTCTGTCTTCTTCAATACCTAGAATTGCAATGATGCATGATCTTCTTGCTTTGGAGTTCAAATTTTGTTCCTGCATTCCCTTACTTGATGTACAAACTTGTTACATGCATAACATCTTACATGTTTCATATTCCTCCTATAGCAGTCAATGGCTTTGTGACTAAACATATTGCAAGCAAAAAAATATCCCTTGAAATACCTGGAGCGTGATGATCTTTCTGTGTGATGGTCTTGACCCATGTTGTTTTTCAATCTAGCTGCAATATGTCCAAAGTTATGACATATATAACATTCAACATTATTCATTTGAGGAAATAACCGACTATCACTTCCATAGTTAGGAGGAAAAGATCTTATTTGAAGAATTTCTTTCCTTGGCTGTTGCTGGGGTTGACCATTTATCTCTTCGTTGATCATTTCAGATTTTGCATTAGAATTCCTTTCCTCACCCTATGAGCTAGATTCACCTTCGACAATTTCATAAAAACCAAGACCAGGTTTGATAGCAGGGGATCTTTGACTACTAAGAATATCATCCAAAATCTTAGTACTGCCTTGAAATCGTAATAGTTTATTCTTTTTTTCTAATTTACCTTTTAAGATATTTACCTCAACTTGATGTTGTTCTTCCTTTTCTAGATATTGCTTCCTCATGTTTTCTTCCTTCTTCCACTTGTTGCCTTAATTCGAGAACTTCATGTTCTTGTTCTTCAAGATCTTCTTTTAGAGAGAGGATCTTAGATTCAAGTCTTTGAATTGCTATGCTCTGATCTTTTACTACATCCCGTAGCTGCTCCCGTACTCTGGTTACTGTCTCTAGCTGTTCTTTAATCTGGTAACTTCTTCTGTTTCTACATCCTTATTTTCATATGCCATGAGAAGTCTAATGTCTTCATCACTATTGGATGAGTCGCTACTTTTATCATGAGCATAGTAACTTCTATTACCTTCTTCAAACATATTTTCTTTGTTATGAGGGCATCTAGCAGCGTAGTGACCAACTCTACCGCATGAAAAGCATTTGAAAGGTAGCTTACCTTTGAACCTTCCAAATCCCCGTTCAAGATTCTTGGCAAAATTTACCTTATATTGTTCTCCTGAAATGTATCCTGATTCGCTGAGTTTTTATTTTCCATTTGCTGCTACTTTAAATGCGACTTCTCTTATATCTGATGGTCCTCCTTTTCTCATCTCAAAAGCAGTTAATATTCTGTGTAGTTGCGTCATAGTGATTTTCTGCAGATCCTCCTTTTCTTCTATGGCAGACACTTTGGATTCAAATTTAGCAGACAAGGATCTCAAAACTTTTTCAACTAAGACAACTTGCTTAATTTCTTCACCCAGATTCCTCATACAATTGACAGTCTCACCTATACGCAGGAAGTAATTAGATAGGCTTTCATTACTATGCATCTTAAGAGTTTCATACCGTATTTAGAGAGTTTGAAGCTTAGCCCATTTTACCTGATCATCTCCTTTGTAGCTCAGAATGATTTTGTCCCATATTTATTTGGCTGATTTGAACTGCATGACTTTGACAAATTCTGATTGTGACAAATTTCCCAATAAGATAGTAACAACTTTGGCATTCAGTTCATATTGCTTTCTATCTGCTGTAGCTACAGGAGTTGTTGATGGATATGTATATCCTCCTTCCATGATTCCCCAAACATCTGTTCCAAGCGATTGTAGATATGCTGTGGTTCTTATCTTCCAGTAGACAAAATTGCTCCCATCGAAGATTGGTGGTTTGATGGATCCCTCTCTTTTGTGATTACTCATCCTGATGGATCTTCCTTCAAGCGATCAAGCTTCTTCTGAAGGACCTTCTCTGATACCAATTGTTGGAAATAATATTGAGAGATGGGGGGGGGGGTGTGAATTAGTAGTATTAGCAAATCAATAATCTTTTCATTTCCATTATCAGATTCATATACGCTACTTCAGTTAAGGATACCCGCGTATATATGCAGCTGTGTTTAGTGAAACTAGTGTATATCCAGTAAACTTATGATTCAATTAGTTGATCTTCAATGAGTGCATCATAACATTATTAACCATATGAATAGTAAATAGGTGCAGTAAAATAAAACAAATCATCACACATAAGAAGCACACATGAACACCATGATATAAGGTTGAAACCCAATGTGGGTGAAAACCACCTGATGTAATTCGTCTCTATCTTATTTTAATAGGAAACTTATTTTTACAATATTTCTGTATTGGTGCAGTCTTATCCCAGTACACAAGCTTCTACCTGTAGAAGGCTACAACCTTCTCTCATTCTCCAGCTTCTTCTGGAAGGGAGTTACAACTCCCTTAGCTCTTGTACTAGCTGATGTACTAGTACGTAGGTGCTGACCTACAGAAGGCTACAACCTTCAGGGACCACGTTTCATAAATTTTCAGACTGGATCCATAAATACAAAATAATCACTACTGCAATACAATCATTAACTCTGAATCACCCAACAACTGAATCACTGAAACCCTGTCATCAAAACACAGTCACCAGAACACAGACTAGAGCCTAGAACTCTGCAACAACCACTAGAATCAACAACAACCTGAAATATCAAATCTGATAATGTATACACTACTTGATTGTGTCAAAACAGTGTGTATACACCCTTTCACCAGAGAGAACCCATGTACAGATCTGAAAGTAATTATTTATACCTTCGCTGCAATTTCCAACTTCTGATATACCCAGACCATAAGATATAAAGGATAAAACATGCGCTAGTATTTAGATCTATTCATGATAATACCATATAAGAATAATACATTTTAGTCTTCAAGATCCCTGTCCATCAACCTTCATCAACCACATAGGTGCCTCCTTGGTTCAGATCAAGTAAAGCATCACAAACCCATAACCAGCATGCTAGATCTCGTACTTCATCAGATATTCATCACTTGCACTCTTGCTCCTCTTGGCCTAATGATCTTTTCCTTATATAAGTTTAGGCCTCTCTCAATACCATGGTCCAAAACCACGTAGAACCAATACCTTGGACCTAATACCTGGGGTTAACACTTCGGACCAAATACCATGGACCAATACCAAAATACCATGGACCAAATACCATGGACCAAATACCACAGACCAAATACCACGGACCAAAAATTAGTTTTCCAACGTGTACGCGCCTGTCCCTCTGTGAACCTGCGTGTGTACGTATACGCCCCTTTTGTTATGCTAACCCACATGTATATGCACTTTCATCAAGGTTAACCTGTGTATACCTCTCTCTTGACCTGCTGCACTATGATTTGTCATCTAAGTGAGTTGCCATCAAGGACAACACCTGCATCATACCTCTGAGTGAGTTTCCATCAAGGACAACACCTGTATCATGCCTCTGAGTGAGTTGCCATCAAGGACAACACCTGTATCATAATGCCAACATGTTGCTTATGAATCATGAATTCTTCGAGGATTTGGTTGCAAGCCCAGCATTCAGTAATTTGCTAGAGTTAACTTTGAAATTCATCTGCGATACCATGTTAGGACCAGGCCCCGTTGAGGCTACAAGCACTTGAGGAACTGTTACCTCCGAAGGGGTCGTTCCAGAGGTAGTGAGCATTGAGGCTTTGGATCTTGTGCCTATAGTTCCGAGGTCACCTAGGCTGAAGCCTACACCTGTGCGAGAAACCCAGAAGATGAAGATAGACAAGCAAAAGAGGCTGGTGCCATTGCGCGAGTTACCTAGGAAACATACTACCACATAGACACAGAAGAAGGACAAGCAACTTGAGAAGGTTGTGGATGTGGAAGCTAAACATGGCACTGAGCATATAGACACTGAGGGAGTGAAGCCCTTCACCAGGTTGCCTAAGTATATCCCTCCATGAAAGGGGAAGGTGAAGGTCCCCAAGGACCCAGACTTGGATAAGTTCCTTATTCATACACCCCTATTGCTGGAGCTGATGACTTTTGAAGGTCCACATCTTGCGTGGGTTCCCCTATTAAAAATGGAGGATTGGGACTTGGCTAACCTTGAGCGGTTCCCTCACTTGATGATAGATAATTACACAAGGCAAGTTTACTACCTAGACTCAGGTGTCACTGAGTTGGAAATGGTTGAATGGATCCGCGGAGTGGAGAACTTTGGATTTCTGAACCTATTGTAGGTGCCCCACTATCACCGCACTAATATTAACACCACTTGTGTGCAGAAGATACTTACTCTCTTCTAAGTTACTCTATCTCATCTATCTTCTATAAAAAAAGGTTAAGCCACTTTATTTCTGTTGTTCTATGTGTAGTCACCCACCTCAGTAAATTGTGTTTATTATTGGTCAATCTAATAAAATCAACAAGATTGACCGATGGTGTAAGTGACAAGTGTGACACTCATGATTGATCATTCATTGATCAAGATGACACTTGCACAACAATGAATGTGAATCAGTGTGTGAGTGCAACAAATGATTTCATAGCGCAAGTCTTTTTCAATAGCAAAGGAAGGAGTCCCAATTGCTTGTCTAATGAGGTTGGAGCTGGCCATGCAGGATAAAACTCCAATGTCTTTTCCAGGAGGTAGTTTCCAAACATGAGTTCTGTGAAGGCCAACGATTCGTTCTTGCTGTTAAGGGGAGTGACATTATGTTTCATATACCTCTTGGATAACACCCAGATTTTGGTTGCATCTTCCCTTTACAGAAGCCACATGTGAGACCAGTCTGTAGCAAAATATCCATCTAGATTGCTAGACCAGTCTCTGCTAAGTAGCAGGTCATATGCTTCTGGTATGTCCACGACAACTATGTTGATGCATTGGTGAACTAGACTGTCGTGAGATAATCATATGATCACATCTCAAAGTTCATTAATGGCTAGTACTGATGTTATGTCAAGTTAGATGATTCTCACAGATGTTTCACTCCATCGTGCATTGATCTTCTTAGCAATGGAGAGAGGCATGATGTTGGCTGCCACATTAGAATCAACCAAGCAGTTTTGAAAATTGTAGTTGAAAATTTCGAATGAAAGAAGGAATGGGGGGCAACCCGTGTTTTCTTCTTCCATCTGGAGTGTATTGATCATAGTAGATAGTGATCCGGGGGGTGTGCTTTCTCCCTTGCTGGTAGAGGCTGCGCTGTTCACTGCTGTTTTCCCTAACAGATGCAGCAATATATCTCGCTGACTCTAGACTTTGGCTAACTCGAACAAACTAATGTTTGCCCAAGTTTTCTTCATGTCATCGACTATGTTATAGTCCAAAAGTGGTAGACTCACCAAGGTGTCCGGGGTGGAACAAATGTTCATGCTATCTGGCGGAGTACTCTACAACTTGCTACTCATGGATGTACTCTTATCCGCCACTGTCTTCTTGGACTTGCTTTGTGTTTGTTGCTTCAAGGCAGCTGGTAGATCAGCCTTATTTATCAGTTGCCTCACTTTCTCTTACATTTCCCCAAGTGTAGGGGGAGCCCCTTTACTCCTAAGATTGTAATGATAATTTTTCTTTTGGCGCTCCTTCTTAGTGTTTGTCTTCAAGATTACTTGCGAGCACTGATAAGCATTTACCACATACCCAAAACTTGGTGTTTTTTCAGGTGCAACCTTTTTGCTATCATCAGTGTCTTCTGTATTATCCTCCATATCGCCTTCCGCATCAAGTTTATGACTGCATACCAAGGTAATGACTTGCTTCCAATTTGAGCAAGAGTTCTCGAGGTGGAAGTCTTTGTGGAACGAACATAAATTAGGATCAACACAATGCTTGAGTTTGGCCATAGGCTTTCGCAGAAATTTGGAAGAAAACTAGTTGTTGCTTGATGAGCCAGTTGATGAACTGCTTGCCTATCTCTGTTTGGCCAGATGGCTGCTTATGAATGTGTCCATTTTTTGTTGCTTGAGTTCAGACATTTCGGTGGCCAATTTCTTGACAAGGTGAATGAGGGTCTAAATATCAATTTCTTCCTTGTCTCTACTCTTGCTTGCCCTTGCTTGGGGATTTCTGCTCGTATCCTTGGAGTCTTTTGTTGATTCATCATCCTTGATGACTCCAATTGTGCGCAAGTATTTTTCAACAACAATAGCCTCTTCACAACTTTCTAAAAGTGTTGGCTTCATAGCTCACTTGACGAACTGCACAATGGTGGTCGACAGTGCAGACGTGTAATAATCAACAATGATGGTTGTCATGAGTTTTAGTGTCTACTACAAATTTGTTCAAATTAAACATAAACCTCTAATTGAAGTCTTTCACTTTCTCTTTCCCCTCCTTCCTGACACTTCCCAATTCCTTGAGCAGCATGGCTAGGGTCTTGTTGTCAACAAACTTTTCGAGGAACATATATTTGAAGGAACCCCAGTTCTGTATGGAGTTGGGTGGAAGGCTATGATACCAACAACTGCACAACCATCCAAGGTACATGGGAATAGTCTACATGCTACCTCGTCATAACGTACCTCAAGGGTTTTCAGTTGTAGGTAGAAGTTGTCTAAGTGGTATTCTGCCTTCATTGTATTGTGAGGTTTGAACTTAATGTTCATCCTCTCTGCTCGCTTCAGTATCTTTTACAAAACGGTCGGGAGGGCCAATGTTCCCTAAGTCATCCATTCAAGATTTGGTTCAACCATCTCTTCATCTTCTTCTTCTCCTTCGGAGTCTGATAGGTCCGGATATGAGCTTGTCAGTTCGTCTCCACCTCCACATCCTCCGCTGCCTTCCCCTCCACCTTCTATACCAGAGTTCGATCCCAAGATCACAAGAGTACCTTGTTCGTCTTCAAGGAAGATTGGAGGTTCCTCTCCATCTTCAATAGCTTCCTTTAGACCTTTAAGCATGTAAAGGATTGCTTCTTCTACCGATGATACAAAAAATCTTATGGGAGTGGATTTTGGCTTCCTAGATGCATGTGGAAGATGCTGTATGCCTAGGATCAGTCCGACTACTTTCACGAAATAGCGAGTGACTGGATAGACGGAGCGAAGGTGTTGATATGAAATTTCGTGTTCAATTATGGAAGGTGAGGAGTAACCAACTGCAAAGTTGTGTGAGAGGGAGTGCGAGTTGCTACCTTGATCAAATGATTGATGAGTGAGTGTGAGGGGAATTTCAACCATGTATGACTAGTTTCCCTCTTTCTAGCACCATAAATGTTAACGGTGCTAGAACTTCCAACATTCAGGGGATCACCCCAGTATGAAGTCCCAACTAGACCTCACACCATTTGTTGTGGGAGTCCCATCCAGTATGATGGACTAGTTGCCATTGTCTTAAGTATTTGCCTCAAATCTTGCTTCTTAGCACAGGAGAGTGGTTTGGTCTGTCTTCGAGAAGTGAGGTTTGCATGCCTGGTGAGTGTAAATGTACTTGTGTCAATGGTTCTTTCACTGTGAGGGGAAGAAGGTGATCAGGAGCTCAGGACCAAGTGTCGTAAAATGGTCAAAAATGAAAGTGCTTAGAACTTGTTTGAACCTGAATGAATGGATAGAGCTCATCTTCTTGATTCCAGCGCTGTGAACGGTTCGAAAAACGATCTTTGTATGAGGAAGTTATGCCAAAAGAAGAATTGCCCAATAACATTGAAATTTTGAATTTTTTCAAAAAAAAATTTAAAAGAGAATATTCCACAGAATATTCATTGGAATATTTTGTTCTGGGCAATGAATGGTAGGCTACCATGTGGCCAAAGTCAAATCAGTAATTTGCGCATGTTTAAAACTTTGGTCGGATTGTGGTTTGAACACGCAACCTCACATGGCCGATTACTCCACCTTACCAATGCGCTACATAGGTGAGTCTTGTTATGGAAGTGGAACAAAGTTCATTTGAAGTTTAAAATAACTTTGGGCGGGGCCCCAAGGGGGCCAGCCCCCATACCATATGCCCATCCGCCGGGACCATTGTGCTCCACTATAAATCGCTGGTGCCATAAACATAATGGTCACCGTTTAATGTGTGAAACGTGGTCACATTGCCACAAATGCAGGACAAACAACCAGTTCACCTAACCATGCCATTAAAGGTTGGCACTAAATCCGAGGCACAGAACCGCCGAGTCCGGGTAATCTGTTCACATGCATAGTTATGACAAACGAATAACTGGCGGTTAGTTAGAGGTGGAATTGGTAGAGCGCCAAAATTGGCGTGCCCGCCATATGTGGCGGGCCTATCTAGAATCTAACTACAGTTAGCTGGAGTGATTCTAGGCCAAATTGGAGGAAATCTTCAATGAGCCATAACTTTGGCTAGGAAAGTCCTTTTTGGACGATTTTTTGTTTTTTGATTTTGAGTATTCAGATGATTCTAAAGCCATTGGCATAGGTGAGAGAGCAATCAGAGGTCGTTTGCAGGTGTATTTGCTCCATGGAAGTTCTAGGAGCCACCAAGGCCCACCATTGTGAGAGTTGTATTGGGTTGCAGGTACCCATTGGAGGTGAACCAGTAGTCAATCCTGAAGGATTTGAGTGTTTTGAATCCATTTTTACAGTCTATTTCACCTGTAGAGGCCTATATTCAGCTGTACAATCATTTTGAGCTTTTAATCAAAACAAGGACATGCCCATTTGGGAGCCTTGGACCCAGCTGATGTAGCCCAAAAGGGGTGAACTGCTTTATCAACTTCTTTTGCATCTGTGGTTTAGTTATTTTACAGAAAAAATTCATTTTAGTGTGTTAAACAGTAAAAGGAAATAATTCTACTATACTTAAATGGGTCATGAACAACTGAAATTTTCATTTGTTTTTAACTGCAAGACATGTACATCTTTTAAACATGTATGTTATTGAATTGAATACCTTGCAAAGAATTTACAAGTAGTTTCAAATTCAGATCAGAAGGTGAAGGTGAGTTCCAGGTTGAAAGAGATCAGTCCCAACTCGGTTAGGAACACACAACACAAAAAGACATACATAGCTTCTAGTGAAGCTGTCCACTCGGATGCAATAGTCACAAAATACAAGGTAAGATAACACATACAACACTCACGAAACAATCTAAACAAGTGCAATAATTGTTACAACAAGGTTCAGGTGAAATGTCTGTCTAATGTCTGGTAGAGTAGTCGACAAGGACGGGACAACATTAACAACATATATAACACATTTTGCTGGCTTGTATGGGCCTGAACCATTCCTTTGCTACTCTCTCTATCCTCCACTACTTTTACAACTTAGAGCTTCACTCTATTTATACAATCCCATGGTTCACAGACCATGGGTAGGTAGACTTTACACTAGTTTATAATACAATGTTTAGGGCGAACAACCCTATGAATCAATTGTACACTTCGTGCTCCGTGCCCGCAATTCGCAGAGTACAACATCTTTGATAAAAGCTTAGGCTTTGAGCCCTAAAAACCTGTTGTGGTGGGGGGGGATTCCATGCCCAACACGCCCCTGACAAAATCATCGTGACTCATCCCGAGTCACTCTGCTGGTGTAACAATATTGGCATGGAGCCCCTCCAACTATTCCTATGCTGCGTGGAGGTCTACATCACACTATTCTGTAGTCTGCTGGATCTGCTCTATGTGCTCTTCTGTTGCTTTTGAATCATTCGCAGCTGACTCATGTCCTTTCTTTGTTACCGTTTTCTGGTGCTTGCGTTTATAGTCCCTTGCCCTTGTTCGACTCCTCGGGCCGCAAAGATTGTGCTTCGGCCGGTTAGTCAGAGAGTTGGCCCACTCGTGTAGGGTTTCAAGTGGCTGCCGTTGAATTTTCCTGGGAAGGGTTCCCCATTGAGTTTGAATGCTTCTACTGTTCCATTGGCCTGTGGGTGGTACGATGTATTTTTCTGATGATACACCTGGAACTATTCTGTGAGCATGCTGATGGTTTCATTCAAGAAATGTGTTCCGCGATCGCTCATTAAAATTTTCAGATAGCCAAATCATGTCAACACGTTTTCGAACAAAAACTTTGTAGCCGTAGCGGCCGTGTAGTCTTTGGCCAGCTATGGTTCCACCGATCGTGTCTTGTACTCCATTGCGGTGATGATGTAGCGCACACCCATCTTTCCCTGAGGTTTGATTGGGTCAATGAATTCGATCACCCATTTCTCAAACGACTGCAGTGTCATTTGGGGATTTAGTGGTATCTCGTCCCTTCGTGATGGTTTTCCTGTCCTTTGACATATATCGTAGGCCTTATAGTGCACTTTCGAATCCTGGTGTAGGGTCGACCACCATAACCCTGTCTGAAGAATATTCTGTGTGGTTGCGTGTCTTACATAGTGTCCTCCTGCAGTGTTCCCATGTGATTCCTAGAGGATCTGACCTCATTCAAATTCAGGTACATATCTTCACAATATCTCATTGTTGCCCATCTTGTAGAGGTGCCCTGCAATGATAGAAAAGTTTGCCATGCGCACCACCAATTCCTTCTTTTGTTGTATTGAGTACTCCTTCGGCGCAGTCCCTGTTGTTAGAAAATGGATTATATCTTTGAAGTGTTTGTTCATGATGTGCACTGCAAAGAGCTGTGCATCAGGTAGTCCCTCCTCCAAATTTGTTGGTTCCTCACCCATCTCAATTCATGACAAGTGGTCTGGTCCTGCGTTTAAGCATCCCGGCTTGACTATGACCTCAAAATCATATTCTTGAAATAGTAAAAGCCATCTGCATATTCGCTCCCCCAACACAGTCTTGTTTACCAGGTATTTCAACACGGAATGGTCAGTATACATCTTGAAATGTCCACCCAGTAAATAGTGTCGGTATTTTTGGAGCGTGTACACCATTACCAACCCCTCATGTTCGGTGGTAGAGTAGTTATTTTCTGCTTTGGACAATCTTCGACTCGCAAATGCGATCGGGTGATCCACACCCTCCGTGCCCTCCTATGCGAGTACGGCTCCCAACGCGATACATGACACATCAACATGTACATGAAATTCCACATCCCATTTTGGGAAGACCAAGATTGGCATGGAGGCCAGTTCCCCCTTCAGTACATCCAGAATATTCATGCAATCACCATTCCAGCAATATGTAACATCTTTTTTCAATAACTTTTCCATCGGCGTCATTTTTTGGGCATAACTTTTGATGAACTTCCTATAGTATCCAGCGTGTCCCAAGGTAGCACATAGTTGTTTAGCATTTCGCGGTGCTTCCAAATTGAAGATAATGACAATCTTCGCAGGGTCCACTATCAATCCTTGTTTGCAGACAACATGTCCCAGCAGGTTTCCCAAGGAACAAGGAATGTGCAATTCTTCAAGTTTAGCACAATTTGGTGTCGGCAACAAGTATCCAACATTAAATGTAAGCTCGCTACATGGTGCTTAACTAAATTAAAAATAGTCCAATCATCCAGATAGACCTCCAAAAAATTGTGGATGTATTCTGTGAACGCGGCTACCAAAATGTGCGAAAATATAACTGGCGCGTTCTTCAGTCCAAACAACATCATGATGTATTGAAAGCATCCCCATTCTGTTGTGAAGGTTGTCTTTCTCCTATCTTTTTCCGCGATCTTGATCTGATGGTACCCTGAGAACCCATCCATGAACGAGTACACTTCCTGACTGCAAACATTCTCTAGTACTTCATTTGTGAATGGTGTTGGGAATGGATCATGTACATAGGCATCATTCAACTTCCTAAGGTTTACGCATATTCTTATTTCACTCTTCTATTTTTTCTCCTGTACTGCCATAAGACTCACCTAGTCGAATTCTTCCACTAGTTTAATGATTCCGGCTATCAACATTTTATCTAATTCGTCGTGGACCTTTTCTTTATACTTTGTATTCAAGTGGTAAGGTCGCTGCTTAACGGGCTTCACGTTGAGTTTCAGGGTGATATTCATCATCCATAAATCACTCACGATCCCTTTTAAGTCTGTAATTTTAGTTGGGAACAAGTCTTGGTATTTGTGGAGTGGCTCATAGACTTTATCGACCATGGCATCATCCCAATAGTCCCCCATTATTGTGTACTTTGGCTCTGCCTTCATTCCAATATTGACCTGCTTTGTCTTTAGTGGCACGACGATGTTGGGGTCTTCAAGTGATGGTCCATGAATCTCGCGAGAGCCTTCAGTTTCTGAAATATTAATGTCCCATGGGTCCTCATCATCCTCCTCAACATTAACGTTATAACACTCCAGTGCAGTGCTTAACTGTATCACCCATTTTGGCTGAACTACTCCCATTGGCTCCTGTGGTATTTTAAAGATAGTGGCTTTCACTGCTTGTAGCACATCATCCACAATATCTGACCAACAATCTTCAAATGTGAATGTTAACAAGAATCCCTCATGCAAGACATCACATTCGCCTGTACCATGGCATAGCTCCGTCTCCGTATACCAATTCATGGGTATGGCGTCTAGGGTATGGTAGAATAGGTGCACCCATTTAGGTTGTGGCTCTTCCCCATAGACCTTGATCCATTTCGCGAGGTGCGTGCGTGGTTCATCTCGTCCTTCATATTTGCCTACTAGTCGTACTTGGGTTTTTCCAAACCGCAGACACATCATCCTTCTGCATCCATGCCAGTCTTCACAAGTTCCTTGATGCATACCCCACCATCATGCAGGTGTTCTTGTAGTGCCCACTTCAGCGCATCGAATCACTGTTGCTTTAGTACTGCACTTTCGAATTTTCTTAGAAGTTAATCCACCACTGACAATCCATCATATGTCAACAACTCCCTTGCCTCTATTGTTACGCAATGCAATGACTTGATCATCATGTTACAGTTCAATGTTGTTACTTCATGCAACTGATTCTGCCATCGCTCTATCTCTTCGTCTGAATCCGAAGTGCAAGAACTTCTGCGCTCCCACGAAATCCTTCCATCTGCAGTCAGATTCACCCATTCCTCTCCTTGTGCAGTTATCTTGTAGGTACAGTTGATATCGTCATCATTATCATCGTCACACACCGGCTTAGTGTATCACGCTCGTTCGGCTGGGTCTAGTGGTACTACTATGTGTAGTGAATTTTTCTCAAAGGTCATTTTGCAGTTCTTCAGATTTATGACTCTTTTCATATCAGTAGCCTAGTCTATTCCTAGTAACGCGGGATAGGGATTGCTATCATTGACAATCTATATCACTTCAAAATCCTCATGCATGCTTGTGCCTTCAATATCAACTGTTACCCCTTGCAATATTCCCATGGGAAAAATCTTTTGCTGGTTCACCATTTGTAACTGAATAGGGGACCACTATAACGTGGGTCTGCCCATGCGTTCCCATGTTTGCTTTGGTAGTACATTCACGTCCGACCCCAGATCTAGGATTACCTGATCCATTTCATACTCACCTATTTACGCAGTCAACCTCATCTCCCTTCCTGTGCGCAATGCATGCTCTCCAAGTTTTCTGACCACGTGTGGCCCTCCTGACCCCGTGCACCTAGTGATAAGTTCCTATAGCCCTTTGACTACCTTTTTATCACGCAGCAATTTCATGCATGTCTCTAGAAAGGTAGTGAGCATTGAAGCATCCATCCTTGGTTCTAGTTGATCCTTGCTTCTTGAAGTGGAGGCCTCTGTGAAGCTCTTCTTAGCTTCCATGAATTTCTCCTTCGCGTGTTCTAAATCAAACTCGAGTTCCTTTATTGGAGCCTTGTGAACCCACATGACTTCTTTTGGCTGCTTCCCTTTATCATCTCCCATTGTCATACCTCTTCTAAGCATCATGTTTACATTTGGGTCTTCTTCGCGCAGTTCAGACCTCATAATTTGTAAATTGTGGGTCGGAGGGGGCTGGAGTACCCCCTTGTCACGCATCTTCGCTATCAGCGAAGGGCAATCTTCTGCCTCATGATCAAACTGATTACAGTACCAACATGATATCCTAGTTGGATTCATACAATCACAAGCATAATGCCTTGGCCCTCCGCAATTGTAACAAATTATCTGTCCGAGACCCCTTCCTGGTCCCATTCCACCTCAACCTCGACCACGCCCCTGAAACTTGCTCGCGCCATCCCTGAATTTGGGTCAGGGGCTTGCGTTTTGGTCTGCATCCTTTAGGCAGGAGTCTGATCCATCATTAGTTCATAACTTTAGCAGGTGCATTCATGATGGCCTATCGACCTGAAAAAATTACAAAACAATTGCTAGAATGTCTACATATACTTCTGCAATAGATGACAATTATCCATGGTATGTTTTCCTCCTATTTGGCAGACTGCACAACATAATGCAGACACCGTGCTCGGCCCTACCTGTGCCTCTATTCTTAATGATATTAGCCCTCCCCCTACCAAGTAGTTTGCGAACACTAGATAGTGGTCCTTGTCGTGCCCTTATGTTTTTGGGAAAACTAGTGTCTATTCAGATCTGCTAGTCCCACTAAGATGGGTAGCTATCTTAGAAACAAACAATTCAAAGTA